>BMAC01000262.1:533924-573231 GCA_014905375.1 Phtheirospermum japonicum | reverse complement strand
TGTTCTATCCGTAGATCCATGGGCAATGTCGGGGATACGGAAAACGAGGGGAGGAAGTGTCGCACGAGTCGGCATGGGGCCGATGATCACCATACTTGCCCGTTACTTCGGGTTTTGAGGCCGAGACGGCCAAACATAACAAGGGTCGACCTCATGGAACTGGCGTTCATGTTTTGATCTTTCAAAATTCTCAATTTCATTTTATAGCTTTCTAGCTTATGAACTTATGCTTTTAAGTTATTAAGTTGTATTCAATTTCTAAGTTTGTAAAAGTTTATTAAGATCTTCCTTTTAAACCCTTAAATTAATGTTAAGAATTTTGTTGACTTATTCAAATGAGTTGACTTTAATTTTCCCTCCATTCTCCTAATTTCAAATAATTAAGTTTTAATAAGTTAATTAGTTTAAATTGATCGTTTTTAATATAAGATTCAATTTCCTTTAAATTTTTTAATATTTTTTAAATCTTAAGTCTCAACTTACATCTTAGTTATAAAAACCGAACAATGACTATCGCTTTTTAGGGTTAAATTAGCCTAATCGAACCGACGATAAGAACGAATAAGAAAACCGACGACCGATCACATCCATCCTCGAGAGACACGACTCAGGACAACTCACCGCATCTACAGTCGACTCCGTACTATTGCGGAGACGATTTCTAGAGCGTCGAGAAATCTTCGATCAATACCCTTCATGCTTCAACAATCTTAGTGGATAACTAAATTTTTGGCCTTGCATATCCCACTGGAACCCTTCTGCCTTATAGGAACTAACCATCTTCTTACCATTATCCACCTTGACCAACAGTGGTTTTACCTTTTCCAAATTGCATCCCAATTTATTTGCTGTGCTTTCCTGCATAAAGCTCAGGGTGCTACCTGAGTCTATAAGAATATGGAATTGATTCTCCCCACAGTAGCCCACCATTCTCATTGTTGTGACTCCTGCCTCTCCTTCCATAGTATTCAAGGTCATCTATTTTTACTCTAGCTCTAATGTAAGCTCCTCTGTCTGTTATAGTTTCGTGAAAAGCTCATCTCCTCTCCCTCAGTCATTATCGTATAGTTAGTCCTATTTTTGCACCTGTGGCCATAAGTGAATTGTTCATCACAATTATAGCATAGCCCCTTCTCCCTTTTGGCAGCCATTTCTGTAGCTGTGAGAAATTTGACTGGACCTTTACTGTTATGGTATGGTGGTGTTCTGGAGGGTGTAGCCTGAGGTGTTTCAGTCCTTTTGGGTGGGAGGTAGGCACTTTGGTTTTGCCTGGCTGAACCTTTAATCTTTCTGGTGATAGCCTCCAGGGTTAGCAGTTGCTTTCTGCCCAATTCAATGGTCTGTTGTAGAGTGTGGGGGTTGAACATGGTTATAAATGATTGCAACTCTTCATTTAGTCCACTCACAAAAATTGCAACAAAATATTCTCCAGTAAATTGCCCATTATTGCTCATCATCATGCAAGACTTAAGTTCCTCAAACCTTTCAACATACTCCTCATAGTTGCCATGAAACCTTAGTTTATTAAATTCTGCAATGATCTTAGATTCTTTTAATTCCTCAAATCTGGCAGACACTAATTCAATGAATTGGTTCCAAGAAATTTCACCAATCCTGGTAAACCAATTCTGGTACCATAGGGCTGCTTTTCGCTCTAAATGCATAGCAGCCAAAATCACCCTTTGGGAGTTAGGAATATTTGGTATTAAATTGAAGTAACTGTTGCATCTCAGTGTCCATGCTCTAGCATTGTTGCCATCAAAACGAGGAAAATCAATTTTAGGGATAGGACTGACCATTTGTGATGCAGAATTATCTCCTTGTGTTTTATTCATGGGGTTGAACTGATTTATGTAATTATGTCCTTCAATTGGAGGGTATGTAGGTGACTCTCCTAAGATCGATTACTCAGCAGATTTCCTTCCAGTATCCCGGGACTGCAACTGGAGCTGTATTGCTGAAAGGATATTTGCCAACTGATCGTACCTTCCATTTAGCCCAGATAGTTACTCTTTAATTTCTGATTTAATTCCTTTAATTTTCTCCTGTAATTGTGTATTTGTGTTGGCCATTTGCTCCTGTAATTTAATCTCTATCAGCTCCCTTTTTCTTGTTTCCATTTGAAGTGTTTGATCAATTTTCTTTTGTGCTTCTTGTAAGTCTTTGAAACGAGTAACTTCAGCCATGCCCAGAAGTTGGCTCTATATACCAAATGTTGTGATCAAATTTCTGTATATATTTTATGATGATTAAAGATGAAGAAATATAGGAAGAAGCAGCAGAGAGAGAAGAATAGAGAGAGAAAAATGGATAAAGGCAAGAGTAATATTCCCAAAGCTAATCCGCCCATTCTCCTTCCTCCCTTAAATAAGGAGTTTGTTTTACAAAGTGGGAACCACCTTAATAACAACCCTAAAATATCTCTTGGTTAACATAAAGGACAAATATATCACAATTAGTTGAATAAATAGAATTTAATTGACCAACTCATCCCATGTGTTTGTTCCCGTCCAGCTGTGCATCCATTTCCAGTCTTCTCCATCTGCCACGTGTCATCACGCCATTGGTGCCCGATTTCTGACTAGTCTCTTTTGACCTAATCCCTTTGTTCTGATTTTGACCGTAATTCTCCAAATTAAAGTTATCCTTGGTCCCTTCCAAAACTTCCTCTTTTTCTTCTTGCAATTCCTCAGATCGATCCACAACAACACAGTACAGGCTGATCCGAGCCCCGCAACCACGTTAGCACCACCTCCTCCTACCATTGATGTAGATGAGATATTGAATCAGGCCTTTGGGAATAAAGATGGCCTATAGATGGCGGACGACTTGGAAGAGGATCCGCTGATCATGAAATCATTCAAGGGGAAACGGTCAATTCGAACGCCTTCCATCAATCTTCCTGCTCCAAAACGCCGTCGCCTCCACAAAGCTTATGATGCTGCCACATCAAGCTCGCCAAATTTGGAAAAAGAGTTGGCCAATTGTGAGGATGCGGCCAAGATAAAAGCTCTCCTCCAAGAACGCACGCTAACTCAGGTAATTCCACCTTCTCAAACTTGGCTTCCTTTAAAATAACCGTCCTCCATTTAGTTATTAATTTGTTTTACTATTTTATTTTAATACAGTTAGACACTTTATACTCCACTCTATCCACTCAGCTACTGACCTGATCTATGGATTGTGACCTGCAGAAGACTTGCGATGAGCTGACCATGCAAGCAGAGCAACAGACCCAGCAGCTATCTTTAACTCAAGGCGAGCTGGACCAAGCCCGTCAGCAACTGGGTGCTCGTGATGAGGAAATCAGCATCCTGAAGAGCCAAGTGAATAGTCTGACTGATGAAACAGCTCGCGTGACCAGCGAGCTCAGGGAGCAAATTCAGAAGCTCGAGGAGATGGTGCGGACTAAAGAAGAGCAAAACCTACTAACCCACGAGCAGGGTGTTACTGAAGGTCACCGCACCTTCCTGAAGAGCAAGGTGGGCCAGAAGTTTATGGACGCCTACCGAGAGGAGCTGTTGTCGGCATACAAAAACTCATCCATATACTTCGGCAAGATGGCCAGAGGCGGCAGGGAGTGGGTCCACAAAGCCGCAGAAATAACAAAGACCCAGCTCGCAGCCATGAACGTCACGTACAATCCTGACGTCAAATCCATCATAAACAACCTCTCGCCTTTCACTTTCTGGAAGGGCGACATAAAGCAGCCCAAGGACGCCAAGTGGTGGTTGTCATGCCAAGGCCGAGCTATTTTGTCCGCCAAATTGGTTGCCGAGCTAGACTCACTCCTCGAAGACTTTGTCCCCGGTTATAGTAATGTTTGACTTTGTAACCTTAAACTTACATTTTCCAACACCATCTTGCCTCAACAATTATATCTTTCAAATTTATTGTATATTAATCTATTACGATAAACCATCTCAAAGTACCAAAAATTATGTTATTAACCCTTCAAGTCAAACCAAAAAATAGCAAGCTCATAAGACTCAACATCCACATAATTTGCCCATAAGACAACCAGAACCTGCGAATTAAAACCTGCTCATGAAATACCACAAGTTCAAGACAGATCGCCTGCAGCATGTAAATCAAACATGCTCGTATCGGAAACCATAGAAACCCGTGAATTCTAGGTTGTTATAAAATTAATCAAGAAAAGCTGGACTTAATTCACAATAGGAACATATAAAATATGTTCTAAGAAATACGAAAGCACAATAATCCGAGAAGTATATGTAAGTCAAACATATCCCTCCCGGAAGTGCGACATCAAGCATGTAAATCTAACATACTTAAAATCACATTACTCAACCATTCATAAAAACCAAAAAAATCCATAGGATGTTCCCTAAACTTCCATTATTTATTAAATATTGCCAGAAGGTATCCGCCCCAAAGGGTACAACAATAAATATCCGCCCCTGAGGGTAATAATTAGATATCCTCCCCTAAGGGTATCATAACAAAAGCTATCCGCCCCAAAGGGTACTAAAACAACTATCCGCCCATAAGGGTGCATCAACAAATCAAACTCCACCCCTGAGGGTATATAAATTAGCAGCCGACCTATACAAGCATCAGTTTATAAATAAGAACAACACATGTCCACATCATAGACCCGCCATTTAAACGTAATATTTCTTCAGATGACAAACATTCCAGCTTCTAGGTAGAGCTTTTCCTTGAGCATTTTCGAGTATGTATGCTCCTCCACGCAACACCTTGATCACTTTGAACGACCCAATCCAATTCGGATCCAAATTCATAGTATTATGTAGTGCATCAGCTCGCCTCCATACTAGGTCACCAACCTGAAAATATCGACGCTTTACACGTTTATTGAAAGCTGCCTGAATCTTTTGTTTATACGTTCTACCCGAGCCACAGCCTTATCTCGTATTTCATCAATCGTTTCAATTGCTCCTCTTATCAGCCTTTCATTATCCTCCACATTAAACATTGATAAGCGTTGTGAACCCCCCACTGTTTTGGCTAGAATGACAGCTTCCATCCCATAAACCAGGCTAAATGGCGACTCCCCTATAGAGGTTCGAGGAGTCGTTCAGTAATCCCATAAGACCGACGTGATCTCTTCCTCCCAAAGCCCTCCTACTTTTTCCAGCCGCATCTTAATTCCCTGCACAATAATATGATTAGTAACCTCAACTTGTCCAGTAGCCTGGGGATGCGCTACAGAAGTAAAACGTTGCTTCATCCCCATCTCTTTGCACCAATCTCAGATTTTCTGCCCATTGAACTGGGTTCCATTATTCGAAACCAACACTCGTGGGACACCAAACCTGCAAAAAATATTATTAAAAATGAAATACATTATGTCTTGCATGCTTATGCCGGTGACCGCCTCGGCCTCTACCCGTTTCATAAAATAATCCACTGCCACCACCAAGTTTTGTTTATTGCCTTGTGTTTTTGGAAAAGGCCCCAGAATATCGATTCCCTAGTGTGCAAAGGGACACGCGATTTCATAACCATCATATCTTCACCCGGTATATGAATGACCAGAGCGTACATCTAACACTTTTTACAAGTTCTAACCAGGTCGCTAGCCATACCTTTCATTCCTATCTAAAAGAAACCAGCCCGCAACGTTATCCCAACCAGTGCCCTGCTTTTTGCATGATCACCACAGTACCCCTCATGTATTTCTTTTAACACCTCCAATCCCTGCTCCCTTGCCAAGCATTTCGAAAAAGGTCCAAACGCGACCTCTTGTACAATTCCTCATTTATAACATAAAATCGAGCCGCTGTTTTAGCTTCCTTTGTTGACAACTGTACTTCAACTTTCTTTACCTTAACGAGAACCTCCCAGATAGGTGTACGCCAATCATCTTTGATTTATAGCTCCATTACTTCTTTTCCTTTATCCACAATACTATGGCTTAGTTCTATTAGTGTAATTTTTCTTGTATCACAAGTCCCCAGTGCTCTTACAATCCGAGCGAGCTGATCAGCTCCAGTATTATCAGCCCGCGGCAAATGCTCCAGTTTAAATTCCTCGAAGCACACAAACTCATCTCGTAACTTCTTTAAATACGCTGCCATACATTCTCCCTTTGCCTCGAAAGACCCATCGAACTGACAGGCTACCAATTGAGAGTCCGTATACGCCCATACTTTCTTTGCTCCCAGATCGCTTGCCATTTTCACACCCTGCAACACCGCCTCATAATCGACTTCATTATTAGACGCCTTGTATCCCAGTTTTATTGCAATTTCCAAATTCTCACCTTCCGGTCTGGTTAACACAATCCCCAATCCAGCTCCCGATACCATAGTCGATCCAACAGTATGCAATAACCATGCCTTTGTGTCTTCACCTGGTTCAGATGGGCGTGCCATCTCCTGCAAGAAATCCACCAACACTTGTGCTTTGATGGCCGCCCTAGGTTCATATACCACGTCGTATTCACTCAATTCCACTGCCCACTCCACTAGCCTTCCGGACACGTTTGGATTACTCAGGACCTGCTTGAGGGACAGGTTAGTACGTACCTTCACCTTGTGGCTCAAAAAATATTGTCGTAATTTCCTTGCTGTACAAATTAGTGCAAAGCCCCCTTTCTCCAGCTCGAAATAATTCAACTCGGCACCCCGCAGCATCCTGCTAATATAATAAATAGGTTTTTGAGTACCTGCATCTTCCCTAATGAGCACCGAACTCACTGCGACCTCTCCGACTGATATATACAAGATCAGGTCTTTCCCTAGCATCTGCTTAGTTAACAATGGTATCTCCGCTAAGTATTCTTTTAGCTTATCAAATGCTTCTGCTGCCTCCTTGGTCCATTCAAACCTGGACCCTTTCCTGAGCATCCTTGAAAAAGGGAGACCCTTCTCTACCAACCTTGAAATAAAATGATTAAGGCCTGCAATCCGACCTATAAGCACCTGTACATCACGCACCGTTCGAGGATGTGGCATCTCCAAAATAGCCCGCACCTTCTCAGGGTTAACCTCAATACCTCTCTCCGTTACCATATACCCCAAAAACCTTCCTGATCGCACGCCAAACGCACACTTCTTTGGATTGAGCTTCATCCTGTACTGTCTAAGTATAACAAAAGTTTTCCTTAAGTCCTCCACATTGGATTCTGCTTTCCTGCTCTTCACCAACATATCATCGATATACACCTCCATAGTGGACCCCAACAGGTCCTTAAACATTCTATCCACCAGTCTCTGATAGGTTGCCCCTGCACTTTTCAAGCCAAAAGGCATAGGCATAGACACAAAACAGTACGTTCCTATTGAGGTGACAAATCTCACATTGGGTTGATCCTCCTTCGCTAATGGTATTTGGTAATACCCCTGTGAAGCATCCATCATACTTAATAGCTCGCACCCTGAGGTTGAATCCACCAATTGATCAATTCGTGGCAGAGGATAATGATCCTTTGGGCATGCTTTATTCAGATCGTGAAAATCCACACACATCCTCCACTTTTGTTCTTGTTTAGGTACCATCACGACATTAGATAAGTATTCTGGAAATTGGATTTCCCAAATGTGGCCTACCTTCAATAATTTTTGCACCTCCTCCTCGATTATTTTGTCCAGTTCAGGCTCGAAATGCCTTCTCTTTTGCTTAACCGACCTCACCTCCGGATCTGCATTCAGATGATGTTGCGCGACCTATGGGGATACCTCTGTCAATTCTCCATACCCAGAGGAGAAAACCTCTCGAAGTTCCTTCAATAATTTTACCAGCTCTTCTTTGAATGTTTCTGCCATCTAACGAAACCTCCATCAACTCTTCATGTGGCCGAATAGAATTTTCTTGTTCTTTCATCTTCTTTGTGATGAGTATACCCTCCGACACTTCCTCACCCCTCTCTCTCTTGTTCTCACTCAGGCCTTTCGTAACTGTCATCTAGTAACACGACCTAGCGACCTGCTGCTCAGAGACAACTTCCCCCACTTTAGCTCCCACCAGATATTTGATACTCATATGATACGTAGATGTTACCGCCTGGAGGGCGTTAAGAGCAGGTCGCTCTAATATTGCATTATACGCTGACCTCCCACGAACTATCAAAAATTTCAAAATTTTCTTTGCTTGTAATTTGCCTCTCCCTAATACCACTAAAAGTGTCCTCTCCCTAATACCACTAAAAGTGTTAGCTCTCCCTCCGTAATCACTTGTTCCCCATTGAACGCGTATATGGGCGTATTCACTAGTCACACCCTTTCCTCCAATTTCATTTATTCTAAGAAATCTGTGTATATTATATTAACGGAACTTCCATTATTCACAAAATTCTCCCGACCTCATATCCTGCCACCTCGGCTTCAATTACCAGCGCATCATTATGATCTTCCTGTAGCCCGCATCATTCGCCAGGGCCAAAGGAGATGGTCGGTGCTGTTTTTTGTGGTCGCCTACTTATACTAGCGACCTCCCATGTCCCAGGCCAAGCTAATTTGGGGTTTTTTCTTTCGTGCACTATTAGTATCACCATCCGTTGGCCCTCCCAAAATCATGTTTATCCTCCCTTTATTCCTTCTTAGCCCATCCTATCCCTGGTTTCCTTGCTGTGGCTGCCTCCCAGCATGGTTTTGAGGCGGATCTCTCGGGGGTGGTGGGGGCAAAGTATGCCTTAGCTCTATCGGCTCTCCATCTTTGTATATGACCTCCTTCAAGTGTCCGACCTTTATAAGCCTCTCGATTTCCTCCTTAAGATGCCAGCACTTCTCCGTGGAATGACCGTAGTTATTATGAAACATGCAAAAGAATTCTGACTTGGGATTAGTAGGGAGCTGCGTGCGAGTTTCTGGCCACTTTATGTCATTAGGTATCAGGCGCTCCATGATAGTGAACACCTTAGCCCGAGGATAGATCAATGGTATAAAATCCTCGTCCCTCCAGTTTCTCATATCTAACTCAGGCTTTACTTTGGCCCCAGGACCTAGGGTTAGGAGCCCGCGTACTATCCTTCTGGGCTCCCTTCTTATTTCCCTCTTCGATATACTACCTCCGGTCTCCACGACCTCCCCACCAAATCGCACACGATGCTCTTCCTCAGCCTCTTCTACCTGTATATATTATTTCACCTCTCCAAAACCTCATCGTATGTCCGCGCCACTTTCTTAACCAAATATTTGCGTAAGTCCTCTCTCCTCAGTCCTTGATGTAATGCCCCTGCCTTCATTTCATCTGTAGCGGTGGGTACCTCTAACGTGGCACTAGTGAACCTGTTGACATACTATTTCAAACTTTAATCTGGTCGCTGCACCATTGTAATAAGTGACCGTGCAGTCTTTGTATTTTACTTTATGCTAGAAAATTGCTTCAAAAAGGCCTCTGGCAGCACCCGAAACCTGGTAATCTTTCCCCTCGCCAATTGATGAAACCATCTTTGTGCAATCCCCCTTAAGGTAGATACAAAGGCCCGACATGCCATAACATCCATATATCCGTCTAATATCATCTCGTTCTCAAAGAGCTGTACGTGCTCTACAGATCCGTCGTCCCACGATATTCAAATTCTAATGTTTTATATCCCTTAAGTAGCACAACCCGTAATATATCATCCGAAAAGGGATGTCCTTTATCCTCATCATGCTTTTCTCCTACCACCTGCTTTTGCAAGGCTAAGAATGCTTCCTGCATATCTCTGAATGCTTTATCCCTGGCCCAACTTTATTCTCTCCTTTCTCCTCATGATACCGACCTCAATTTTTTTTGGATTTTTCCCCGGACTCACCATCCGTGCTTAAGGTCTCTGTTCTACTCTCACTAGCCTTCTTGCTATACCGTCGACCTCGATGTCTATAATGTGTTCGCCTTACCTTCAACTTCCTCCCTCTCTTGTTCTTATACTTGTGAGTGTGGGATTCTGAAGACGAGGTAGAGATAGAAGAATCCACATGCTTACGTTTGCTCAAGATCCCCCTCTTCCCGCGAGACGATCTCCACGATAGATATCCTCCACTTTGTTTTAACTTTCTTGTTACCGATTTCTCCTCACGCCCACCGTCCGGTTTATCAACTTTCTCCTTTACAGTACCCAGCTCGCCTGCAAGATATTTGTTCAGATCTTCCTGTTTTTCTGGGGGTATAAACTCCATAAGCCTTTCCAAGAATCCTTTATTGATTTGACAAGGCTTATCTTTAGGTAACTCTTTCCACTCCTTTGTCCCTTTGTAGACTGGTTTCTGGGCGATAGCTTCCAGCGACTTCGCTTGTGGATCTCCTTCAGGTTCCTTTTATTTTCTGTTGTCTTGGCGAAGGTGGTGGTGTGCCAGCCAGATTCTGGATCACTGGTTCTTCTTGGGGAGGTGTCAGTTCATCTTTTGCTTGTTCTCTTTTATTGATTTCCCCTGTCTTGGTCTTTTTCTTCGATTTACTCGATCCAAGACCGAAATGCAAGATCTTGGGTAGTATGTTTCTTTCCTTCATATTGCGCTTGTAAATTTTCTCACGTGTTTTGCTCAAGGACTCGATGTCCCTCTTTCCCATAGACGGCGCCACTTGATAAAACCAAAAGGATTGGTTACCAAGAATAGGGGGTACTAACCTCAAATCTGAGATCAGAAACCTGAAATACTTTCTAATTACGTCACAGTGACCTGATTGATCTTCAAAAAGTCTCCTGACGACCTAATCGATTCTGCAAAACAACACCTTCAACCAAGGTGGTGGACGACCCCGGTGAAAGTCCTCTGATGCTTAAGTTAGAAAGTGCGAGAGATGTTTTTAGAGTTCAATCGTGATAAAACCAACTTAAAATAAAAGTGAGGCGTGAACCCCTTTATATAGTCAAGAGAAGTGTTCCCCAATATAGGGTTACCTTCTCCCACTATAATTCTATAAACACCATGACCGACGTAGATTTAGATTTCTCCTATATGCTAAGTTCCCATAAATAATAGATCTCTTGTCTAAATTACCAGAATAGGCATGGGCCTGTGATTCTTTAAATATAATTTATCGGGACCCCACAATACCATCCATATTAGCCCATTCGGGCCTAAAATTTACAAAGCCCATTACCGAACTATCAGATAACACCGAGCTAATAAAACCATGAGAGGTCGCTACCCTATATGAGATCTCACCCTCATACTTCACGTCGCTACTATTAAAAAATCAGCTCGCCCACCTCTTAGAAGGAATGCTCCCTCCAAGAAATGAGGTCGCTTACCATAAATACCGACATACAACCTGCAAACTAAAATTAAAAGAAGAATACATTTAAAAACGAGAATTAAAAGAAAACATTTAAAAATGTGACAAGAAAAAATAAACAGGGTGTATGGGATTATCCTCATCTCAATGATTATCCAAGCCTTTCGCCATCAATAAGTAGATTCTACAAGATCATTCGATGTTCAGATCTAGGCCAATGAGAATCAAATTTGATAGAAATCTCCACTCGCTCTCAATGCTATTTAAAATCAAATTAAGGTTAACTAATACACTCTATTAACAATCAAATCATCCCAACTAGGCTAAATTCAATTAAATAATGCACAAATATAACTGAATAAACATATCAATTCATCTAATCCATACACCAAAGATCTAGCCTAAGAAAGCATGTGAACATCAAGAAATAGCAAAGAACAGATAAAATAAAATTGAAATCATGAAACCCATTCTGAAAACAAAATAAGAAAAGGGCACGGATATACGCACCCCAAAATTTTATTTGTGTACCCCATTAAAAAATAAATTCATAAAAATGCCCAAACTACCCTCAAATCATGACCCAAAATAAAAGGCACCCACTTATTCTTCGAACGAGTGGTTTTCTTCACAGCGTAAGTCCACATTGCAGCGGGCCTGGGGTAAGACCGAACACAATCTCATTCTCGCTGAAATTCTCCTCGAAAATGGGCCAGACAACAGCCGACCCGCAATATATTACCACGTCATATTTTCTCCTTGACGGGCTCGTGAGAGACGATCCCTGTGGTGTTCCGTAATCAAAAACCTCATCGGCTCCGAGGCTTTTC
Organism: Phtheirospermum japonicum; assembly: GCA_014905375.1. Taxonomy (NCBI): domain Eukaryota; kingdom Viridiplantae; phylum Streptophyta; class Magnoliopsida; order Lamiales; family Orobanchaceae; genus Phtheirospermum; species Phtheirospermum japonicum. Next base: position 561,247 of record BMAC01000262.1, on the reverse strand, counting down.
AAGAAGTCGATGTTGCGGGGCCCACAGGTGGAGGTGACATAATTATTCTAGAGCTTTGCGAGCTAAACGGCGTAGAGCCCGACCCCACTCGAAGCAGCAGTGATGAGATTGTTCTTCTCAGGCCTTGTTTTGTCAAGATTAAATGTAGAAAATGAACTGCTATGATTAAATACTAAATTGATTTAATGATGTGTGAGAGTAGAGTATAAGACTTATTAGAGTATTCAGAATTGCAACAACTTTTGGTAGTTTGGGTAGCGGTGGTGACAGGGCAGTGGTGGTAGATGATTGAAGATGAAAAAATATATCTTTTGGTTTGAGGGGTAGTTTAGGTATTTTATGAATTTATTTTTTTAATGGAGTACACAAATAAAATTTTGAGGTGCGTATATCCGTACCCATAAGAAAATTAAACCAATTGAAATGAAATTAAGAAAGCTAATTAAAACTTGTGAGAAATTAGCATTCAAACTTGAAATCAAAACAAAAGGCTCAAGCTTGAATAAAAATATCAAAAAAAATTAAATTAGATGTAAGAAAATTGAATTGGGGAAAAATTAGAGAGAAAAAAATGTGAAACTAATTTGGAGAGGAAACTAAACTAAATTTAATGAGTGTGTGTGAATATATGAGAGTAAAATGTATCTATATAGCATTGGAGGGTAAAACAGAGGGAAATGCAATGATCCCGTCGCCATGGAACATAGAGGCTATTTGTTGTGGCACTTTGCATTTTAGGGGTTTAGGGGCTGCTGACACTGCATGGCGACATGATAGGTTGGTGGCGCGTGGAAGACGATGTGACTCGACATGCTTCTTAATTGGCCATTTTGGGGACACAAACGCCTTAATTAAGATTGGTGTTTTCATATAAAATGTAACTCTATGTCTAAGCGTTCCAAAGCCACATAAAATCACTTCACTCCAAATTATTTAGAGAGAGAACATGAAAATTCAAGCACACTCTTTCCATATAAACCTCATTTTTACCAATCAAAATGTCTGAAATGGGCTTCTTGATAAAACTTAGTATTATATATTGATGCGATCAAAAATATAGAAACTTCAAAATTATGGGGTAGCGATCTAAATAGTTTCAAATAACGTCACAGCGACGTGATTGATCTCCAATAGCTTCCTGGCGATCTGATTAATCTTGCAAGACAAAACCTAATCCAAGGCGGTTTGATGCTTAAGTTAGCGAGTGCGAGAGATATTCGATAGCTCAAAATATAAGTTCAAATCAACTTAAAATAAAAGAATGAGGCCTGAGTTATCTTTATATAGATAAGAGAAATGCTCCCCAAGTTAGGGTTTCCCTCTCCTACTATAATACCATAAATACCACAACCGACTTAGAATTAGGATTTATCGTGTATGCTATGTTCCCATAAATAATAGATCTCTCGATAAATTACCAGAATAGGCCTGAGCCTGTAATTCTTTCTATAATATAGTCCATCGGGACCCCACAAAACAACCCATATGATCCCATTAAGGCCCAAAACCATAAGAGTTAGCTACTCTCATGCTTCAGGTCGCGGGTCCTTAGAACAACTCGCCCAACTCTCAGAAAGAATGCTCCTTCCGAGAAATGAGGTCGCTTACCCAAATTACCATAAATACCTGCATACAGCCAACGTGAACATTTGATATCGTATCAGCTAATCCTCCATATTCTGGTTGATTGAGGTATGAAATCAGGCAGAACATATAAGAAGTAAAGGATATGTCGGCTGAACACCATACACCCTTTCGTTAGCTCGCCACGACCTCACACCATAATCCATAATAGCCCAGCTCTCAATACCGAGTTGTTACAATGTCACTCATCTGACAAAAACTCACCAACCCACATAAGAGCTTGCCACTCCTATACGAAAGGTCGCTACCCTCAAACCAGCTCATCCACCCTCCAAAAGGATAGCACCTTCCAGAAGAAGAGGTCGCTCATAAGTCCCCATCAAGACGTATGTTTACCGATATGGACATTAATCAACCCATACCCATAAGAAGCATCCATTGTCGACCTAAAGTCATAACCTCTGCACAATAACCAACAAAATGCAATCATGCGTCTTCAAGAAGTCAAAAACCTGCCACCCTGGTCATCACATCCCTATTAAGATCATTAAATGCATTCTGGTAATATGTCGGGCACATGTCGCTTCCCCGTACCCTCTTAATATATTTAATCTTGCGGGCCCAAAAATAAAAGTCCCAGAATAAAACCTTACCAACGTCCTACCTTTCAAAACCCTTTTCTGTCCTTTCATCTTGTCACGTCGCCCAACACATAACACACCCCTTCATCTTTATTTGTTTTCATTTTATCAAAAACACAGCCAAAAAAACCATCTTACTTCTGCAAAAATTCTCTCTCGCGAAATTCTGCAAAACTCATAAAGCCCCAATATTCATCTGCAAATTCATCATCCACAATAATGAGTAAGTCCCCTAATCCTTCACCACGATAATAATTACATTAATTTTTTATGAGAGTTGTTACATATGATGAGTGTATTTTTTTGTCTTCCCCTCCCCATTTAATTAATTTATGACGAACACAGTGTCTTCCAACCCTGATCCTCAAAGACCACACACTTCTCCTGATACCGAACCCATCGAAACCCCTCTAACATTCAAAAGAAGACGAAAACCCCCCCTACACCCCAACCCGATTTATACGACGAATCGGAGGGTGATGTCAGTTGGACAAAACTCGAGGCCCAGACTAGGGCCTATACTGAGGCTAGAGCCTTAGTCGAGAATATAATAGAGGACCCTTCTTCACCCCATCCTGAAACTGAAAACATCCCAGAGGGAATTCCCCTAATTGAACCTGATATGCCCTCAACCTCTCCATCTGAACGTTTCCTCGAGAATCCAGTGACCATGATACCCTCTTCTGCCGCTGCTGACCTGCTTCCTTTACCTCAAACCACAGGGTAGTCGGAGAAAACTACTGGTTTCTCCCAAATCAGGAAAACTTGAAGAATTTAAGCAAGTACTTAACCTTCCCTATACTACCATACTGGTCATTCCAAATATCCTTCAGACCAACCCAAATCATCCTCCACTTGACCACATCATATTCTTCGATGAGCTCCTCAAAGCAGGTTTTAGGTTTCCTGCCCACTAGTTTTTCATTTATACTAGAAATAAGTTTAAAGTCCCTCTCCTCCAGCTGACTCCAAACTCAATAAGATTCATGGCTGGATATGTAATTTAATGCACATACTACCATGTCCTGCTCGATCTGGGATTGTATCATTTTTGTTTTCAAGTAAAATACCAAAAGATCTCCTTCTACCTCTCTGCCTTCCTGGGATAACCACGCTTCTTGGTGAATCCATCATCAAAAGTGCCCGATTGGAAGAATAACTTCTTTCTTATTCACACACCAAAACCTGGCCCTTCAATACCGATCTGCAATACCAATCCCCAAAACAAGACAATCCCCCACCTCAAAAACACATCCAATGATCTTCAAAACATAATGTGATCAGCTCGCTGAATGAAGTAAACGCCCTTTAGATGTGGTGCAAATCACCAGGTGGGAGAGGCTCTTATCATATGTAGGTCTTGACTCACGACCTAATGACCAACCTCTAACCAGATCTGAATTCGGTAGGTCCCTTGGTTATAAATTCCTTTTTCCTTTATATCGATGATAAACCAAATTAATTTATCATTGTTTTTCTTGCAGATGCTCTCATCAGTACCTGTCTCTCATTGAGCTCAGAGGGCGCCACCGTCTAAGATGATCCTAGCCCAGAACCTACATCAGCACCACGATCTACCTCTATTGACGTGGATGAGGAGCTGAATCAGGCCATGGCAGCGAAAAGTGGCCAGGGGTGCTCGACAATCTGGAAGAATAGGTGTTGCCCCAAAAAATGATGAACAAAGGGAAAAGGACAGCTCACGAGCGAACACCTTCACAGTCTGGATCTTCAGCTAAAAAATGCCGACGTCTCCGTAAGACCAAGGCCCCCGCATCGAGTTCCCCAGCTTTAGAGAAGAGTCTAGCACAATTCGCCACTGCTGACCAATTCAAATCCCTGCTGACCGCTTAGGTGAACTTGTACTTTCCAGAACATATATTTTGAATGTATTATTATGCCACATACTTAACATATCTTATCTCCCTTTTTGCCACATAGCTTGAACCCCTAGTGGATGCTCTGTCGAACCATTTTCAGACGACCTTTGCTGAAGGCGAGCTGCATAAAACCTATGACGAGCTAATTGCACAAGCAGAAAGGCAAACACAACAACTATATCTTACTCAAGGGGAGCTAGATGAGGCTCGTCGCCAACTGGAAGCTCACGAAGAAGAACTGAACGTCTCCAAAAGTCAAGTAGAGATGTTGAAGGATGAAACTACTCGACTAGAAGGTCGCTTGATGGAGCTGGAGGGTCAATTGCAGGAGAAATATGAGCAGATGGAGGGTGACATTTGCATGGATCGCGAACAAAGGGTAGCCGAAAGGGAAGCTATGGATCGCCGCACATTTCGGAGGAGTTAAATGGGGAAATCATTCATGGATGCGTATAGGGATGAGCTGATGGCGGCCTACAAGAAAACAACCTTTTGCCTGGGTAAGATGGCAAGTGGAGGCCGAGAATGGGTCTGTCATGCCGCAGAGCGGATCAAAGCCCAGGTCGCTCCAGCAACCAATATCCCTTTCAATCTAGACGTAGAGAGCATCATCAATGATCTTCCTCCTTTCACCTTTTGGAAAGGCGACATAGATCAACCCCCGACAGCCAAATGGTGGACATCCTACAAGAGTAGAGCAATTGTGAAAGCTGGCCTTGTCAGTGAGCTAGAAACTCCACTTGACGACCTGGTGCCCATGTAATCTCAAACATTTGTTTTCCTTTGTGATTTCTTGAGTAATCATGTATGAACAATCTTACTCTTATTGTCGAATTTTATCATGCATCACCCGCCATAACAAATCATTCAAAAAACACAAACAATCCATATCCCAACCATGTAAGTCAATAACAGTAAACCTCAAAGACCAGAATCCTTGTAAGCCCCCAAATTATTGCAAACAGGGCCGAAAAAACCTGCTATGAAAGCTCTCACACTTAAAACCATAACTCCAAACACTCATAAGTCGCGCACAACAATACATAACCCCATCCAATTTACTTAACATGTAAATCAAACATATCTCCTTTCCAGGATATGTATATCAAACATATCCAAGAGCGCATATAAATCAAGCAAAATAAGTCATTTACGAAGCAATCAATTCACACTAGATCAAGTAAGCAATATTTGCTCAGATGTGCGATTAGATTAAAAGTGATGAATGAGACCGGTCTCATAAAAGTATTATTTATTAAATTAATATTAATAAAAAAAGAACGATGAGTTTAGCAATCTCGCATGTGCTAATAGTCGGGGAGGAGGCAGTATATTTAGGGGGATATGCACAAAATTTTGAACCACAAAATACAAGAAACCAAGAATAGTCACTAATATTCAAGTACATTTACAATGCACTCAACGAGTTTTATGTTTGATAAAACCTACTTATATATTCCAATCACGCGCCGCTACTCACTTAATTGAGGCCTAATGTAGCTAAACGATCATTAAGATTGTTGGGTATTGTGTACTACATCGTGGGAAAGAGAGTATTAACATTATTTTCAAGGTCAAAGAAGTGATCCGGGACTGGTTGATTAAAGTATTCATACTCGTACATCTTAGCCCCACTAGTAGCAACACACCATAACAAATGAAAGCTCGAGGCACGTAAATTCTACAGGAAGTGCCATTCTATTCTACAAAACTAAGGAATAACTGGATAATCTTAACAAATAATGAGATAGTGATCTATGACTTATATATCACATAACAAAGAATTACATTAATATTAATAGAGTATAAATAAATTAAGCATGTTTAATAGAGTATTAATATGTTTATATTAATACATTACATAATATTTCATACTATATAATTAAGAATATTATGTTTTTATTAATACGGTTGGACCGGCGGTTGAACCGGTCCGACCGGTTGAACCGTGAACCGGTGAGGAGACCGGTTCGTTCACCGGTCCGATTTTTAAAACATTAGCGGCTAGTATCAGGGAAATTAGGTTTGGGGTGTTAGCTAATATTATTAGGAATAAGCGAAAAGAGAAATGAAGATGAAGGATAACAATGATAATTTAACTTTGTGCAACACTCTTATTAGACCGGACTAACGGATACTTTTCGATAAATTTTCAAGTAAAGATATATTTAGGTGAAACCTAGACGGATTTGTTGAAAACATTGAACACGAACAATACGTGTTGAGTCCTAATTATCGGTCATTAAGAAAAATGGCCGGAAGTTAAAATGCAAATAATACAACATTTGCAAGAATCATATGGAGTCACATGGGTCACTCATGACTTCTTACTTTGGAATTAGTGTTTATTTAATCCCACCTCCTTTTCATACATTGTTTTCTCTCAATTCTACATTACTAATTATGATTGAGGACTCATGATGATTCTTAATAGCTTAAATATTATTAATATTGTTTTGCATTAAGAGCGAGACATAGACTTGGTTGTGAAACATAGTAAAAGGCTATCGAGATTCGTATTAAAAATCTTCATTAAATCATCTAATTAGGCAAAAAGGTGAAGCCATAACTTGGAGATTGATTGAGAATACTAAGCGAAAAAGACAAAGGGCTAGTGCTAGTCGAACAATGGACTTAGAAATGTATTTAGGAGTTTTTGAATCGGGAAGTATCCCAAAAAAGTCTGATGGTACTAACGATCTTGTGCAGTTTTGGTTGAAAGTGATCACTATTTTTCCTACACTCTCTAGGATTGCCAAGGAGGTTCTCGTCGTTTGTGTTTCAACAGTTTATGTTGAACATGTCTTTAGTACGGGAGGCTTTGTATTAGATGATCACCAAGCATATTTCACGCAAATAAAAGCTGGAACAAAACATGTAAGTCAAACATGTATTCCCAAGAATAGCCTCAAACATGTAAACCAAACATGCTCAAAGACATCTCAAAATATGTAAATCAAATATACTAAAAGAAGAAGTAAGAACATATAAGTCAAATATGTTCCTACGCATAAGTAAGGCGCATAAACTTGCACAAACCACAGTGATTGAGAAAAATATGCAAGTCAAACATATCTTTCCCAGAAGCGACCTCAAATATGTAAATCAAACATATTCAAGGTCGTGAAAAAATATATAAGTCAAACATGCTCTCCCATCAAACCATTTATTTCCATATCCATAGAACCATAAAACCATAAGAATGCCGTAAAGTGACCAAAAGTTCCCATTATTCATTATAAATTGGTGCCCGCCCCTAAGGGTTCGAGAAAATCTATCACCGACCTATAAAAGCGTCGGCCCATAACAAGAATAAATAATAATACGTAAGTATGAGCCCTCTATCTAGAGATCTAGGCATAATACTTTTTCAAGTGACAGATATTCCAGTTTCTAGGTAAAGCTTTCCCTTGAGCATTTTTAAGCACATATGCACCCCTCGTAATACCTTGATAACTTTAAATGGCCCCATCTAATTTAGATCCAGGTTCTTGATATTCTATATTGCATCATCCCGCTTCCATACTTGGTCTCCGATCTGAAAGTACCGGTGTTTGACACGTTTATTAAAAGCTTCCTGAATTTGCTGCTTATATCGCTCCACCTGCGCTGCACCCTTTTCCCGTATTTTTTCAATCGTTTCAATAGCGCCTCTTACTAATCGCTCATTTTGTTCCACAATAAAGGTCAATAATCATTGTGACCCCCCCACTATTTCGGCTGGGATAACAACCTCCATACCATAGATTAGGCTAAAAGGTGATTCACTTGTAGAAGTCTGAGGGGTTGTTTGATAAGACCATAAAATCGACGCGAGCTCTTCATGCCAAAGCCCTCCAGATTTTTCCAGCCACAGCCTAATTCCTTGGACAATAATGCGATTAGTAACCTCGACCTATCCATTAGCCTGGGGATGCACCACAAAAGTGAATTGCTGCTTCATCCCCATCTCCTTATACCAATCTTGGATTTTCTGCCCATTGAATTGGGTTCCATTGTCCGAGACGAACACCCGCGGGATACCATACCTGCAAAAAATATTGTTAAAAATAGAATCCATTATATCCTGCTCGCTTATGCCTGTCACCGCATCTGCTTCCACCCATTTCGTGAAATAATCTATTGCGACCACCAAATGCTGTTTATTGCCAGGTGTCTTTGGAAAAGGTCCCACGATGTCAATCCCCCATTGTGGAAAAGGACAAGGCGAGATCATCACCATCATATCTTCTGTCAGCACATGAATGACCAGTGCATGCATCTGAAACTTCTTGCAAGTCCTGACTAGGTCGCTCGCCGTACCCTTCATTCCTGGCCAAAAGAAATCGGCTCACAATGTTATCCCAACCAGTGCTCTGCCCTTCGCGTGATCACCACAATAACCCTTATGTATTTCCCAAAATACTTCTAGCCCCTCTTCTTTGGCTAAACATTTCAAATAAGGGCCAAAACGCGACCTCTTGTACAGGTCTTCATTCATCAAATAGAAACGAGCTGCTATCCTAGCCTCCTTAGTAGATAATTACATTTCTCCTGCCGTTGTCTTATCAAGAACATCCCGAATTTGCGTTTTCCAATCACCATTTATCTCAATTTCCATCATCTCCATTCCTTTATCCACGCTACTATAACCCAATTCCATCAAGGTAATCTTTCTCGTATCAAAAGTGCCCAGTGCTCCTGCCACCCGAGCGAGCTGATCTACCTGGGTATTGTCAGACCGTTGTAAATGTTCTAGCTTAAACTCTTGGAATTGAACAACCTCCTGCCGTAGCTTTTTTAAATATTCCAACATACGCTCTTCCCTTGCTTCAAAAGGTTTACGATGATCAAGAGCCCGCCCAACCTGATCTTCCTGTTGAAGGTCAAACTGACAGACTACTAGTGGGAATCTGTATAAGCTTTAACCTTCCTTGCTCCCAGGTCGCTTGCCATTAGGATACCTTGCAATAATGCTTCATACTCAGCTTCGTTATTGGGTACCTTGAACTCCAATTTGATCACAAAATCCATTTTTCCCCCTTCGGGCTGGTCAACACAATGCCTAGCCCAGCTCCTGATGCCATAGTTGACCCATCTATATGTAAAAGCCACATATTCTGCTCTCCTTCCGATTCAGAAGGACACACCATCTCTTGTAAAAGTTCTGCCAATATTTGTGCTTTAATAGCTGTTCGAGACTCATATACCACATCATACTCACTCAACTCTAAAACCCACTTCACCAGCCTTCCTGAAACATTTGGATTACTCGAAACTTTCTTGAGAGCTAGGTTCGTACGTACCTTCACCTTGTGGCTTAGAAAATAAGGCTGCAACTGCCTTGCCGTATAGATCAACGTAAAACCCCCCTTTAAAAGGTCGAAATAATTTAGCTCGACACCCCTCAACATCCTACTAATGTAATAAATAATCTTTTGCACGCCTTCTTTCTCCCTAATGAGTACCGAACTTTCCACTGCCTCTCCAATAGAGATGTACAAAATCAGGTCTTCTCCTGACATTGTCTTAGTTAATAGTGGTATTTCCGATAAGTATTCTTTTATCTTTTAAAAAGCTTCCACAGCCTCCTTGGTCCACTCAACTTGGATCCCTTTCTAAGCATTCTGAAGAAAGACACACCTTTCTCTGCCGACCTGGAAATAAAATGATTAAGGCCTGTAATCCGACTTGTTAATACCTGAACTTCGCATACCGTCCGAGGATGTGGCATCTCCAAACAGCTCGCACCTTTTCTGGATTTACCTCAATACCTCTCTCAGTTACCATGTACCCTAGAAACTTACCAGATCGAAAAAAATTTATATGTACAATTCTTTGGATTGAGTTTCATTCCATATTCCCTAAGTATAGCAAAAGCTTTTCTTAGGTCCTCCACATGAGACTCCGCTTTCCTGCTCTTCACCAACATGTCATCCATATAAACTTCCATGGTGGACCCTCAACAGGTCATTGAACATCTTGTCAACTAATCGCTGGTAGGTCGCACCTGCATTCTTCAAGCCAAATGGCATAGACACAAAGTAATACATTTCTGTCGAGGTGACAAAACTCACCTTAGGTTGGTCCTCCTTTGCTAATGGTATTTGATGATATCCCTGTGAAGCATCCATCATGCTCAATAGCTCGCATCCAGAGGTTGAATCCACAAGTTGATCAATTCGTGGCAGCGGATAATGATCTTTTGGGCATGCTTTATTTAAGTCGCAAAAATCTACACACATCCTCCACTTCTATCCTAGTTTAGGTACCACCACGACGTTGGACAAGTACTCTTGGAATTGGATTTCCCGAATATGACTTGCTTTTAATAATTTTTGCACCTCTTCCTCAATTACTCTTTCCAGCTTTGCACCGAAATGTCTTCTTTTCTGTTTGACCCCTCTGGATCTACATTCAAGTGATGTTGAGTGACCTCCGGAGATACCCCTACCAATTCTCCATCCCCAAAGGCAAAGATGCCTCGGAATTCTCTTAGCAGCGCTATCAGCTCGTCCCTTATTACTTCTGTCATTTGGGTCCCTATCCTTGTAGTGTACTCTGGGCAACCTTTGTCCAATGAAATATCCATCAATTCTTCATGCGGGCGAACAAAGTTCTCCTGTTCTTTTCTCTTCTTGGAACTAAGCACCCCTTTTTGCACATCTTCCCTCCTTTCTTGTTTATTGTCACTCAAAACTTTTCTGACCGTCATCTGGTGCCAACTGATGGAACCAATCCTGTGCTATTTCCCTTAAAGTAGATATAAAAGCTTGACATGCCACATCATCCATATATTTATGTAAGACCGCCTCATTCTCAAAAATCTGCATGTGTCGAGTAGGGTGTGTCGACCCATGATATTGAAGATCCAATGTCTTGTACCCCTTAGGTAGTTCAGCTTGTAATATATCTTCCAAGAAAGGATGCCCCTTCTCTTCACCCATCCTAGCTCCGGCCATCTGTCTTTGTAGACCTATAAAATCCTCTTGAATGTCTCTAAATGCTTTAGTTCCCGATCCCACTTCACCATCTTCCCTCTCATTCTGGCCCCAACCTCGGTCTATGTAAGATCTTTTTCTAGGTTCATAATCCTTGGATGATTCCTCACTTTCATCATCGTTAGTTTACGTGTCATACTTTCGACCTCGGCGTTTATAAGATTTGCGCCCTGATCCCAACACTTTTTTCTTCCTTGGCTTGTACATTTGACCATGCGACCTACCATCGGTGTGTAGGCGATTCTTGGAATAGTCATCCTCTGAGGATGATGTGTAGAAATCCGTATATCTATGTTTGCTAGAGTTTTTTTAGCATTTTTTAGGATGGCTCTCGCGATGAAGAAACCCTACTCTTGTTCTGCTCCATATTAATTTGTCCGTGTGTGTACTCGTCTTTATTCTCATCATCCTTCCCCTTCCCTTTATTGGAGGTATGAATCCCATTAAATCTTCCAGGAATCCTTTATTAACGTGGAAAGATTTGTCCTTTGGCAACTCCATCTATTCTTTCGTTCCTATATAAACAGCCTTTTGCCTGGTGATCTCCGAAGTCACTTGATGAGGTTCTCCTCCTGGATTATTTACCTTTGGTTTTCCTGGTGAAGGTGGTGGTGTGATGATGGGATTTGGGACTGGCGGTTCTTCCAGGTGAGGTATTGGCTCATCTTTTGTTAGTCTGTCTTTGTCTGCGTTTTTATTTACCCCTTTTGACTTGCTTGATCCAGGACCAAAATCCAGGACCCTAGGTGGCATGGTTCTTCCTTTCATGTTGCGTTTGCAAATATTCTCAAATCTTTTGCTCAAGGACTCTATGTCCCTCTTTCCCACAGATGGCGCCACTTGATGCGATCAAAAAGATTAGCGCTTCAAGAATATGGGATACTGACCAGAAATACTAAGTCATCAACCTAAATAGCTTCAAATAACGTCACAGCGACCAGATTGATCTCCAAGAGCCTCCTGACGATCTGATCGATCCTGCAAGACAAAACCTAAGCCAAGGTGGTGGATGGCCCCGGTATAGGCCCTCCGATGCTTAAGTTAGCGAGTGCGAGAGATATTCAAGAGCTCAAAACGTAAGATAAAATCAACTTAGAATAAAAGAATGAGGCCTAAGTCCTTTATATAGATAAGAGAAGTATTCCCCAAGAAATGGTTCCCATCTATAATACCATAAATACCACAACCGACTTAGAATTATGATTTCTCCTATATGCTAAGTTCCCATAAATAATAGATCTGCCACTAAATTACCAGAATAGGCCTGGGCCTGTAATTCTTTCTATAATATAGTCTGCCGGGACCCCACAAAAACATCCCATATTAGCCCATTAAGGCCCAAAACCATAAAGCCCAACACTCAATGCTAAGCTGCCACTTGGCATCGAGATCGTATAATGAGACCCATGCTATAAGAGCCCGATACCCTGTATAAGAGCTAGATACTATCATACTTCAGGCCGCGGCTCCTTAGAACAGCTCGCCCAGCTCTCAGAAAGAATGTTCCTTCCGAGAAAAATGAGGTCGCTTACCCATATTACCATAAATACCTGCATACAGCCGACGTGAACATTTGATGTCGTATCATATATTTTTCTCTACATATTCAATGATATAAAGTCCAAGTCTATATGGCGTTGGGACACAGATCTACACTCAAACTATTGAACTTGCTACAACTTGCTTGGTTGCGTGCGTGGTGTAGCGGGTGGCGACAACATGTGTATTCCGAAACTAGTGTCAACACGGTCAAGTGACTACGAGTAAGGTGCCCGCATACTAGGTAATGTGTGCTTAAAGTGGGGCTGTTATACGGGCGACGGGGTTTGTCACCTTTTTTTGTCCTTTTTTGTCGTTTGCTGTTCGCATGCAAAATTATGTATTTTTAGGTTATATTTCATGGTATTTTGAAACTTTTGTCATTTTTATTATTTTCTTTTCATAGTAAAATTATAAGTATTTTGAGCCTTTTTGGAGCGAGAGCATTGACAACCCCAAGTTAGATGACCAAGTAATGCACGGGGATGAACGAAGGAAGAAAATAAATAAAAAGGGGCAAGAAAAGATGACACCGACCAGTAAATAGGTGCACCCAAGTTGCCACCCGAGCTGCTGGTTGGGTGTAAAAATAAGAACATGGAAAGGGACTGTACCTGAGGTGATACCCGAGCAACTGGTTGGGTGAAATATGTAGTTGATCAGTAGAGGTGACACCTGACCGAGTACTCGAGCTGCTGGTTGGGTGCAAGGTCAGGTACGGAGAGGCATAAACATATTTAGTAATGGTTTTATGTCAAAACTAGAGCTTTTAGGGTCATATAAATACCATACTCATTCACACACAAAAAAGAGAAATATATCATAGATATCATATTATACACTTAGTATAACATAGTTGAAGGAGATTAGGAGCCTAAGATTTTGAAGTAATGCTTGGCCATCCGCGAACGAGACGACAGAGGCCACATGAGTCATCACGACTCGAAATTCTTCTCCTCCTCTCTTTTCGTACATTATTTTGTTGATCATATGTTTAATAAACATGTTTTTGTGTTTTCTTAAAACCGTGTTCAGCTAAATTACTTTGATTCCGGACATGTGAGTAGATTTATGACCTTTGGTTTATGATATTAAAGTATTTCGATTGCTTATATTTGAATCCTACTTGTTTTTATCTTATTTTGAATTAGTGTGAAGCACTTGATCGTAATTTACATGTAATTTCACATATTGAATCCAAATGGAAGTGGAGGAGATAATGGTTAGGTAATAAGATTGACCACGTATATAAAATAATGTAGTATAATATTATTAATTCTTTAGAGCGATATTTAGCTAAATTACATGACATTAACTAAAAGGAAGGTGCAGGGGTACTTTTGTCTATAATTCTACATTCTTGACCAGGGGTGCTAAATGACCTTTACGATGCTTTTAAGGATAGAATATCAATAAATGTTATTCATCATAAATTAAAGAGTTGTTAATTGAAACCATTTATTGTAATCATCAACATGTAATATCTTCGCCTACTATCTTTATCATGTTTAATTTTATGTTGTTCACTTTAGTTTAATTTATTTAAATATTTTATTTTAATTCTCCAGATATAATCATAGCTATTTTAATCAAAGTATTTAGTGAATTAGTCTCTATGTAAATAAGACCTTGCTTGCCACTACTACATTTGAAAACGTATGCTTGCGGTGGTTAAATAAAAGGCAAATAAGCTTCTGGCACTATTACCGGGACTAGTTTTAGTACTAGTATTTTGATAAGTAGTTTAGATTTTAATTTAGAGCTTTATTCTATATGTTTTTGTTGTTGGTTGTTTATGTGTAGTGCATGTCTACACGTTCTTGTAAAGGATTGTTAGTGGCTTTTGATCTAGAACTTGAAGTAACCGCTATAATGTTGAGAGCAACAACTAGTGTAATGGCTTAAGGTGATGATAGATGTGTACGAATTGATGAAGATACACAATCAAGAGAGCCAAATGGTAGAGAGAACGAGCCAATCACACGAGATGAGAAGAGTTGGAAAGAGAAAGATCCAGAGTTGAACGCAACAGGGAGAGACATTCCTGAGCTGAGCATGGTCATCATAGTCGAGTAATTCTTATTCCTCATTTTTCCATTCATGATTACTTTTACCAAACAAGGAACTAAACTTATGGAGGGATGTCTCGCATTCTTATTTAAACTAATAACTCAAAATCAAGCATTCATTGATTCAAATCATTTATCAAGAGAAGTTTTTGGGTAATGTGGTCGAAGACCCTCACAAACATCTTGCGCGTTTCCTATAAGTGTGTGACTCACAAAATATTAATGGTGTGTCACAAGATACTTTCCGTATAAACTTATTCCCATTTTCTTTAAGGGATTAAGTGAGGCATTGGTTGAAGTTAATTGATGATGGGAGCATGATGATGTTCGACGAGTTGAAGGAGAAGTTTCTTGTTAAATTCTTCCCTCCATTAAAATGATGCACTTAACGAGAGAGATAATGAGATTTAGTTAGTTGGATTTGGATCCATTATACGAAGCTTGTGATATATTCCACGATCTTATTCGAAGGTGTCACCAACATAATTTCTCAGATGCACAACAAATATGTTTCTTCTACAGTGGACTTAGAGGATAAACTCATTCCTTGATCAATGCGGCATCTAGAAGTTCTCTACTTTCCAAGATTGTTAACGAGGCATTTGAAATTATTGAAGATGTGACTACAACTAATTATAAATGGTCTTCCTAGAGGTTTAAGTTTGAACGAGTAGCCAAGGTGAAAGAAGTGGGTTCTCTCAAAGACATTGTCAAGTAATTGACTATTTTGACGAATCAGTTAAACTCAAGAGTTGATGGAGATCATGAGAAGAAAGAAAACCCTGGTGGTTACATGGTTTCATAAAACATAGAAGTGTTTGGTATTCGAAGAGCTCTTTATGATTTAAGGGCGAGTGTTAATGTCATGTCATTGGCCACTTTTCGTAAGTTCGGCCTTTTAATGACGGGGATGACTCCTATGATCTTGGAAGATCAAGCTATAGTTCGTGTAGAAGATGTTGTCATCAATATTAGAAAATTTAACTACCAGGTGGATTTATTGGTAATCAATGCGAAGGATGATGGCTATATAACACCGATTCTTGGAAGACCATTCCTTTAAATCGCATAAGCATTGATAAATATGGAGAAGGGAGTTCTTACACTTCGTTATTTCGATAAGCATATTCATTCTTCTCTTTTATATGACTTATTTCATAATAATGATGATGCTTGTGATGTTATTTTCGATATAGGCGGGAAAGAACAAGAATAAGATGAAATTAAGAGGTATCTGAAAGTGTGCTCGATAAGCACTTGGAGTCGGGGATCCCTTAAAATTAAGAGGTATCTGAATGAAGACATTAAATTTATTGAGATTTGACCCAATGAATTTTAATTGATTTTATTTTATGTTGTTTGAATATGTTTAATTTTTCCCTCACGCTTTTGAAAAAAATGGAATTTTATGTGTCGAGTAGCTGATACACAAGCATTCACCCGACTAGTAGGTAGGGTGTGTGATTGGGTGACCCTGAATAGACTTCTATCATTGCATACCTAAATAGCACCCAAGTAGTTAGTTGAGTGTGAAGTCGGGTGTAATTGGACAAGAGTTTATCGCTGCACACTCGATAGTCAGGTGCCAGGTCAACTCTAATTATTTTTGAAAAACTTGGGAAATATACTTGAGGCACCTGACTAGGCACCCGAGCTACTGGTCAAGTAGCGAAAATTATTTTTAAAAAGAAGCTGTATTTTTTAGAATCTGACTTTGTTTAGACCTCTTCTCTTCCTTAGACCCAAAGATGTTTCCAAACAATATATATATATATATATATATATATATATATTTATATATAGGAACTGACTACGGTGCCGTGAAGGCGTTATACCTCCCAGCCCCCCTGCATTTACATCCCTTGATATTACCATTATCCATAATGGTTCTGATTAAGTGGGAAATGGTACCTTCACGGCACCGTAGACGTCCCCATATATATATATATATATATATACATACATACATACATAATTTTGATTTACTTTTACATACCAAACACTTCTCTTTCATCAATATTCATCTTTTCAAGGACTCAACTTGGGGAAGAGAAGAAAACCTGTAAGTTTTAAAATTAGGATTTGAGTTTGTGGATTCTCTTTTCATGGTTACTCTTCTATATATTTCTTTATATCTTTCAGTTTGTTTGTATGAATTCTAGGAGCGTGCTTATGTCTTATGATTTTCATTGAAGACTTTATTTACACCTTTTATGCTTGAGTCTGCACATAACCTTTTATGATCACATAATTCTATATTCTTGTTGATTGAGATTAATTGGATTATTCCATTGTTTGGGGATAAATTATTGATGAGATTATATTGTAGGAATCATGGTGAAATCTAATAGGAAATTGATCAAGCAGGGTCAATATGATTTCAAGCTCAGCCATCCATCTTTATTCGGTTCGTAGACTTGTCTTATTAGAGAGGAAGATTGTTCCTACATACTTTGAGCACAAAGAGAGCCTCAAGTTATTAGGCTTATATGAAGAGTTAGAGGGTATGTTCTAAGAGATAGAATGGAGAGATTCTTTACAAAGAGTTGGGATACATTGAAAGGCTTGCTATTGAATCTTTTAAGTACCGCTCCATATATCGAAGCTAGTCAAAGCGAAGCGGATGTGATAGCATTCCAAGGGAGATAAAATGTGTTTTTTATCGGTGAACGACTTAGAAAAAAAGCTTTTCAAACTTTCAGTGGAATCCATGGTGATAGAGAAAGACAAGCCAGATAACTCTTGTCCCGAATTTCGGACATTGTTGACTAATCTGGGTAAGATGCCAGAGTGACATCATGACCCAACTTCGACCAAAGTGATATTGATATGAAATACATATTTGAGGTATGTGCATATAGTTTTGGGAATACTATTTTTGTTCATTCTAATATTGATAAAGTGGCCATTCGTGAGATGGAGGTGCTATACGAGATGCTTAAAAACTATTCATTTAGTATTGGACAATTATTTATTTAAAGTGTGATGAGGTTGGCCACAGAAATGAGTGGTGATATTTGCATTGGTGACCTAATTAATCATATCGTTAAATATTTTAGGATAAGTACAAAATATTTGGTGTCGTGAATTATAAAAATCTGATTGATATTGGTGTGTTAGAAGATTATAAACTCTTGTCATATCAGCACGATACTTGTGGCTTCATTTTTATAACATTAGTAACAAACGTGAGTTCTTCCTTTGCACATTGAAGAGCTTATGATGACATCGTATAATAATAGTTGGACTATGTTGAGAAATTTATTCTTGGCAATAATTTTATTTTTGTTATTTGCCTTTCTTGGGCACAAAATAAGTTAGGAAACTAGATTTAGGACTTTATTTGTTTCATAGTTTATGTATAAGACTTTAGTTAGTTTCCTAGATCATGTTTAGGATTTGTTTTACTTGTTTACAAAGTTTAGGATTCTAGGATTGTCTATTTAAGACAAGAGAATACTAAAGCTTGGACAACTTCTTTACGCACGGAGACGCACGGATTTTGAAGAAGAAGCAAGCGACGCACGAGCAAGGAAAAAAACACGAAGACTACTTGGAGCCATTGTTCGTGATCAACAAGTTCTTAGAAGTTGCGTGACCAACGGAGAAGAGATTTACAATCTAGGCGACAAGTATTTAGTATCATGTTTTTTGATACTTTAGTTTTCATATATTACTACATATTTCTGTATTAATCGTGAACACGAAAGTAATATAGTTTTCGGGTTTGTACACCCAAGTTCACAAGTACTTTTACTTGTGAACTGAATTTAATATGATGTGTTCTTAAGTTTTATTTCAACTTCATAATATTCATTTAACTCTGGTTGATGTTGGTATCCAGTGTTGGTTAACATTGATAATAACATCATAAACTGGTACTTATTTTCAAAACCATAGACCTTCAAATTTTACAATTGGCATCTAGAGCGGGTTACTTAGACTTTAAGTACTGATCCTTATTTATTTAGGAGCTATGGATGCTCAATTCAACCCAAGGCCTCCAATCCTCAATGGGGAAAACTACTCTCTCTAGAAATAGAGAAGGCGGTGGCACTTAAAAAGCATCGACGAACGTGCATGGAGAACTGTCCTATATGGATGGGAAAAGCCACGTGTCACGGATGGTGAAGGCGATACCATCGACAAAAAGGAGATAGATTGGACTGCTGACGAAGTGGCTGCTGCAAACTGGAATTCCAAATACATCAACACCTTGTGTGGATATGTAGATGCAAGTCAAGAATTGCGATTCAGCAAAGGATGCATGGGACGCACTCAAAAGGGTATGTGAAAGAACTTAGAGCATGAAGAGATCAAGGCTGAGAATGTTGATGTCTACTTTTGAGGCAATGAGAATGGATGAGAAGGAGTCGATCATGGACTACGCCATGAGACTATCAGACGTTACAAACGAGTGCAGAGAGCTTGGTGAGTCAATAACTAACTCCCATCTTATAGGAAAAATGCTGATATCCATCTCAAAGAAATATAATAAGAAGGTGGTGGCCATAGAAGAATCCAAAGATGTTGATGACATAGAGTTTAACACCTTAGTTGGAAACCTCAAGCAATTGATATGGAACACCTTGGTTCCAACTCAAAAGAGAAGAATGTTGCCTTTTCCTCCGATGCTAACCCAAAAAACGATGAAGATGATGAGAAGTTTGATTTGAGTGGGATTCTGAAAAAGATGGAATCCACTATGCTTGAGGAAGACGAATTGTCCGTTGTGACCCAACGTTTTAATAATTTCTTGAAGAAGAAGAAAAACATTGGAGGTTCAAGCACAAAAACCAGGCCACAGGTGTCTACACCAAAATTCACTGGACGCGCTCTTTCAAGATATCAGTCCACATTATCAATTCCCAATGCATCCAGCTCCACGAAACCACTCAGTGAGGTACAATGTCATGAGTGTAAGGGTTGGGGACACTACAAGAACGAGTGTGCTAACACTCTTAGGAAGAAGAGCATGGTTGCTACAGACTTCACTGAGGATGTCAATGATTTCGAGTCAACTGAACCTTTTCCATCCTTATTTACCAATGTTGTGTGGGAAGACGACGTCCATGTTGGCATCTTTGGAACCAACATTGTATGCCTGAATGTAGAAACTACTGATTACCTTGAGGAATATGAGCAGCTGAGTGTTGAGCACCAGCAATTGTTTGTCAGTTGGGGAAAATAGGTACTTAAGGTCAATGATCTCATGAAATAAGTAGAAAAACTAACCAAAGAAAAGGATGATCAGCTTGAAATAATTGTCTGCTTGGAAACATCGCTCACCAAGAAGGATGCTGAGCTAGAAAAGGTGAAAACCGAGTTGACAAAGGTTCAAGGAACCATCTCAAATATAAACAAAGGAAAGGCGAATCTTGATGAAATCTTGGATATAAGCTTCCCAGAATCCTCAAAGCATAGAATTGGTTATAAACCAAATCAGCCAACGCAGGTGTGAAGCCAAGAGCAAAAATCCTCCAAACGTCACAAGAAGAGAAAGAGACATTTTGTGTGCCATCATTGTGGTGAACCAGGTCACATTCGTCCGTTTTGATGGAAGATTATTGGCGAGAGAAGACATTTTCAGAGAACAACTGTGGCTGCTAACTTCCATGTTGGTTCCCATCTTACCAACATCAATACCAACACCAGGTTCAAAAAACTATAGGTAAAGAAAAATAAAATCAAGTGTAATATGATCCATACCTCCCTGAAACCCCATGTCCTTGGAGCCTGGTATTTTGATAGTGGATGCTCGAAGCATATGACTAGCTCAGAAGAACTTCTTTCCAACATTTTCAGATTTTGAGGTGGGACAGTGAAGTATGGAGGAGGTGCAAATGGCTAAATCGTTAGCCAAGGAACTCTCCATGTTCCCGGCGTTGTAACTTTGGAAAACGTGTTGTTGGTAGAAGGACTTACTGCTAACCTAATAAGCATAAGTCAACTCTGCGACGGTGGCTTTAGTGTCAAATTCAACCGTGATAAGTGTGAAGTCTATGAGGAGAATGGTCCATGTATCCTTATTGGTCAGAAGACTTCAGACAACTGTTATCAAATCAACAGTGATGCCTTTTGCAAATTGTCTCAATTAAGTGATGTTGAGGTGTCGCATAAAAAACTGGGGCATGTCAACTACTAGATGATGGACAGGTTGGCCAAGGAAGAAGCTGTGACTGGGCTTCCTAAGATCAACACCAAGATTATTCCTGTGTGCGAGGCATGCCAGAAAGGAAAGCAGATTAGAGTGCCACATCCAATAGTGCAGAGTCTCACTACATCATCTTGCTTCGAAATCCTTCATATGGATCTCATGGGACCACTTAAAGTCTAGAGCCTTGGTGGTAAGAGGTACGTATTAGTTATTGTAGATGATTTTTCTAGGTTCACTTGGGTGGAATTTCTAAAAGAAAAATCTGAAACTTTTGAAGCATTCAAAAAACTTGCAAAGAGGCTGTGTGTAAGATTTGATGTAAACATTGGTAGGATTAGAACTTATCATGGAAAAGAATTTAAAAATGCATCCTTTTCAAAATACTGCACTTCGAAAGGTATAAGCCATGAATTTTCTTCACCTATTAGTCCCCAACAAAATGGCATAGCTAAACGTATAAATAGGTCTCTTTTTGAGATGACTAGAACTATGCTCATTTCCAATGACATTGCAAAACATTTTTGGGCTGAAGCTATGAATACTGCATGTTATATTATAAATAGGGCTTATTTTAGACCAGGTTCATGTGAAACTCCGTATGAATTGTTGTTGGGTAAAAAACCGTGAGCTATTTTCATATTTTTGGATGTATTTGCTATGTGCTCAATGATAGAATTCATCTAGCTAAACTGGACTCAAAAAGTGACAAGTGCATCTTCATGGGTTATTCCCAAAATAGTCATGCGTATAGGTTGTTTAATCTTAGAACTCGAAGTATGTTTGAGTCTGTTAATGTCAAGTTCGATGATCTAACGAGTGGAGTTAAACCTACCGAGGATAATGATCTTGTTTATGATCAAAATCTTGAAGATAATGTCACTGTTCCTGTAGATTATAGTGCAGGTACTGAAAACAGAGATGCAGGTCCTAAAACCAGAGAGTTGAGTGATGTTGGTACCAAAGTTGGTTTTGAGAACTCAACATCAGAACCAACATCAGCTCAAGACGCCGCAGAATCAGATTCTGATTCAGAAGATCAAGATCCAGCTGACCCCATTGACCTTCATCAAAGGGACATCCCATCCATAATTCAGAGAAACCACCCCGTGGGCCAAATGATCGGAGACTTAGATGAAAGGAGTACAAGAAGGCGACATATAAATTTCAAGTAAATGGACAAGTATGTCTGTTTGTCTACTAGTTGTTCTAAGATTCATGAATCTTTATACCTTATTGAAACAGAGCCCAAACGTGTGGAGGATGCACTAAAGGATGAGTTCTGGATAAAGTCAATACAAGAAGAGCTGTAGCAATTTGCCAAAAACGATGTTTGGGATTTAGTTCCTCGACCAGAAAACTCCCACGTGACTGGAACAAAGTGGATATTCAAGAATAATACCGATGAGGCAGGCAACATTGTAAGGAACAAAGCTCGACTGGTTGCACAAGGGTATACACAAGTTGAAGGAATTGAATTTGATGAAACTTTTGCCCATGTTGCTCGCATTGAGTCGGTAAGACTTTTACTTGATGTTGCTTGTTATATGAAGATATCATTGCATCAAATGGACATAAAGAGTGCATTTTTCAATGGTGTCTTAAGTGAAGAAGTGTATGTTGAGCAACCAAAAGTATTTGTAGATCCCCAAAGACCAAACTTTTTTTTAAAACTGAAAAAAGCTTTATACGATTTAAAACAAGCTCCTAGAGCTTGGTATGAAATGTTGACTCAACATCTGCTCTATTTGAACTTTAGACGAGGAGAAGTTGACAAAACTTTGTTTCTCCTTAAATCCAATAGGCACATCTTAATCGTCCAGATTTATGTAGATGATATCATTTTTGGATCCACTAATGAGCAGATGGTCAAGGATTTTATCACTCGAATATCCGACACATTTGAGTGAGCATGGAAGGTAATCTCTCGTACTTTATCGGTCTTGAAATCAAACAGCTTGATGATGGTATTTTCTTTTCTCAGACCAAATATGCTAAGAACTTAGTTAAAAAATTTGGGCCAGAAAGTGAAACGCTTAAGAAAACCCCACTAGGCAAAACTGTGAAGCTATCGAGAGACGATGTTGGTAAGGGTGTTGATAACACCATGTACAGAAGCATGATAGGGAGTCTGTTGTACTTGACAGTAAGTAGACCTGGTATTATGTATAGTGTGTGCTTTTGTGCTAGATATCAGTCTAATACAAAGGAGCCACACTTAAAAGCCGTTAAAAGAATCATTAGGTACATTGCTGGTACATAAGAACTAGGTGTGTGGTATACAAAAGATACTGGTACTGAACTTGTAGGGTATATTGCTTCGGACTGGGCTGGGGATATGGTAGATAGAAAGAGTACTACAGGGGGCTGTTTTTTCTTGGTTAACAATCTAATCTCATGGTAAAGAAAAAAACAGAATTGTATTTCTCTTTCTACAGCTGAAGCCGAGTACATTGCAGCTAGAAGTGCATGTACACAATTGTTGTGGATGAACCAGATGATCGAAGACTACGGTCTGCACAGTAGTATTTTGACTATGCATTATGACAATTCCAGTGCCATTGACATCTCAGAAAATCCAGTCCAGCATTCTCGAATCAAACACATTGACATAAGGTACCACTTTATTCGAGACTTAGTTGAGAGGAAGATTGTTAGGCTTGAGCATATAGGAACAGATAATTAACTTGCTGACATCTTCACGAAGGCATTAGATTACGAGACCTTCTCTCGTTTGAGAAGAGATCTCGGTATGTGCATTGTCTAACCAATGTTGGTTTTCGATGTTGTGACACCCAATATCAACATCAGTCACAACATCTGTATACTTTTGCATGCATTTTTATCTTTCTTTTCATACATAATCCAAATGCATTGAGTTCGATTGAAAGTGCGATAAGGTATTGTGTTGCAATAAAAGTGATGGAAAAAAGACCATCCTCTTCAATTAGGAGATTGTGGGGCTTGCCCGCAGAAACTGGTTTTCTCCCAGGTCGAAAAACAAGAGGTGTTAACAGCAATTGCTGAAGATAAAATTTTTAAATCCCTAAAAGGATGAAGAAAATATGGATACAAATTGATCCAATCTTTAAATTTCACATTCTTGAGAGATTTTGACGTAGTCATTAACTTGGGTTAAGGGGTAAGTTTCCATTGACTTCACATAAGGCAATGTTGGTGAATAATGTTATCAGTAACAAAAAGCAACATCGGATCGAGTCACTGAAATCATATTGTGTTCTTTGTTTAACCTTTTTAGGTCATGAATTTTAGGCATCTCATAGGACATTCATACTTTGTGAAGATGCCATCCTGTTGTGCGTAATGTTGCTTGTGTTTGTGTCTACCTTGAATTCTCTTGATTGTGTTTTGAATCTAGCTAACTCAGTGTTTCAGTGGAGTTGTACTCGGACGGCTGGACAGGTAATAACGAGTTTAATTTGGAGAGTGAAAATTTATATTGCACAAGATAGATACTACTGGGCTGATGGTTCAATTAATGCAGCTCTCTACTTCGGCCGATTTTGTAATAAGAATTGTGCAATTTATTTTTTTAAAAAAGGGGAGATAATGGTTGTAGTGGGTGTGATCACGTATCCTACATTAAGGGGGAGTGGTGTTTCTCTAAAAAGGAAATAAAATCGTGTTTAGGTCCCAAAATCCGTATGGAAGGTAAAATTAGGGCTTTTTCCTTTTATTTTCTTTTCTTCTCTCTCCATGGAAACGATCATTTTTTGAAAGCTTAAATACTGGATACTTTTTACCGTTTGATCACTTCCCAATTAACCTTCTACGATTAAACTCTCCAGTTCTCACAAAAATATTCTATCTACTTCAATTTTGTCTCTTGTGTTTTTGTGCAAATTCTCAGGATATCGGACCAGACCTCGCCGTCGAATGTTCCTGAATTACCTGCCGGTTTGCGCCGCTCCGGCGAACAGATTCCAGCACCCTTTCCTAAAGTTGGTGGCATGGATATTCTTGCAGAAATCGGTGGTGGTTCCTCTTCAAACCCACCATCGGTAACAACATCGCCACGACCTTCGCAGCCGCATGGGTCCCATGTTGTCGTGCCAGCTCCGCTGCCAATTAACGCCGCGCTTGTAGTACAGGTGTTCTCAGGCTTGCCGGGGAATGAGATCGATGTTGATAACCCCCCGGATTTACTATTTGTAGCTGAGATGTTTGGCCCAGTTGGGAACCCTACCTTGAAAAGGTCCCGGGGACTGCGCAATATACCTCCTGGCGTAGTGCCACCTGCAGTACCGAAGAGCCAAGCAGGGCGCGCCGCAATGTGGCAATTGAGCACATGAAYCTTGCGGAGGATGTCACGGTGATGTCGGACCCTTTCGAAGATGATTATGTCCCTACTCCGGTGGAAGGATCAGTGCCTCCATTTCTTTCAGCTCCGACTCTGACGACGAAGAAGACACCTCGCCAGAAGCAGACTGTGAAGCTGGCCGACAAGAAATCTGATCCCGTGGCCGTCAAGGTTTCTTCCGATTCCACTGAAACTGAATATTCTTCTCCTCCTTATTAAATATTAGATTTTATCACCGGGGAGGTCACTAGCTCCTCTAGACCGACTACTGTTGTCCCTCCTCCATCTCCAGTTAGTAAAGATCAACCCGAGTTTGATCCTGAGCTTCTTGAGTATTCTTCTGACTCCTCTTTTGATGTGCCTGTTCGTGATATTCTTCTTGCCTACAAGAAGGACACTACAAAAAAAAATAGTTTTCCGAGGGGTTTTTCCCTCGATTTTTGGAGAAACCGAGGGGAAAACCGAGGGAAACGTTCCCTCGGAAAAACTGTCCTCGGTAAAATTTTCCGAGGGAAAAATTTCCCCAGAAAATATTTTCGAGGGGAAAACCGAGGGTCACTCCCCTCGGTTAATTCCAGTCGTGTGCCCTCGGAATAACTGAGGGCACAACCGAGGGCATTTTTTCCTCGGAAAACCGAGGGTCCTGAAACCCTCCGAAAACCAAGGGTACTGAACCCTCGGAAAACCGAGGGTCTTGAACCCTCGGCAAACTGAGGGTTTCCGTACCCTCGGAAAACCGAGGGTCATAATACCCTCGGAATACCGAAGGTCCTTATGCCCTCGGTTTTTCGAGGGTCCGAATCCCTCGGTTTTCCGAGGGTCATGAAACCCTCGGTTTTTAATTTTTTTCTAATTTTTCTAATTTTAAATTTAATTCCTGTTTATTTAAAAATCCCCAAAAAATTGAAAAATATCATTAAAGAACATACAAATTAATAAACCAATTATCATAAAAATATTTGAAATTTTAGAATTATTACATTCGTTCGACACAGTAACAAAGTTTATATAAATCAAAATATCCTAGGGGAGGGGCTGCTGCAAACGAGCATACAGCGCGGCCATCTGGGCGTTCACCTACGCCTGAAATGCCTCCTGTCCAATCACGCTCTCAAACTGTCCAAATAAGTGGACAATTCGGGATTTAGTATCGAATTCTCTATTCGATACAAAATCCCAAACGAGGCTAAGGTATATTGTTTATAAAGAATGTATCTTGGATCGAACATATTTTGAACTCCGTTTGTGGATAGATGAAACACCCACGGCCGGCACCGTAAACAACGTCATCACAGACATATACATCAAGTAATTAATCACATCATTTAAACAATATATACAAAAAAATATGTACTCATAACACAACATGCATGTACCGATCACCACGGTATTTCACCACCACTATCACGAACAATTTAAAATATTTTGAAAACCACCGTCCTTTTTTAAAATAATTTTGAAAACCATTATTGGAGGGACGAAACCTCCCGGCCGGGGCCGTACACCACGTCATCAACGACATCTTCCCAAACCAATCACAACATCAAGCAATCACATTAAAGCCATAACAATAAACCGCACAAAACATGAAAATAACATGCATATGTACCGATCACCACGGTATTTCACCACCACCATCAAAAACAATTTAAATGAAATTGCATAACGGAACCCTAATTTTATGATTTTTCCTAAATTGAACCCTAATTTTGTAATTATTCCTAAATTGAACCCTAATTTTGTAATTATTCTTAAATTGAACCATAATTTTGTAATTATTCATAAATTGAACCCTAATTTTGTAATTATTCCTAAATTGAACCATAATTTTGTAACCCTAATTTTGTAATTATTCCTAAATTGAACCCTAATTATGTAATTATTCCCAAATTGAACCCTAATTATGTAATTATTCCCAAATTGAACCCTAATTTTGTAATTATTCCTAAATTGGAACCCTAATTACTTAATTATTTATAAATTGAAACCTAATTAGTTAATTTATTATAAGTTAAACCCTATTTAATTAACCCTAATTTCAAAATCTACACCTAAACAAACCCTAAAAATCTGATAAAAAATTTAAATAAAATCTGAGTCGTTTACCTTGCGAACAGTCCACGGCGGGCGACGGGGCGCGGCCGAATAGGCGGCG
>BMAC01000262.1:477790-520398 GCA_014905375.1 Phtheirospermum japonicum | reverse complement strand
ACACACACACACACACACACACACACATATATATATATATATATATATAATATATAAATGATCTTATTATACTTAATATTAATCTTTATTATTTTAATATTAAAAAATATCTATATAATTAAAAAAAAAGAACTAATCCTAAGTGACTTATAATTAAAAATAACACTAAATCATCATTAATATTAAGTATGGTATCCATCATAATTATGTTAAAAAAACTCTTACATAATTAAAAAAAAACAAATTCTACATGCTATTTTTTTCTCTCCTTCTCATCTTTTTTTCTCTCCAAACCTCTCTCTTTATGTGTGTGTATATATATATATAGGATTAGATTCAAATGAGAACCATGTCCTTAATTGTGAACATAAGGTCAATCATGGGCTTTAGATCTAATTAAATGAATGGATCATATTTTTGTATATTTCCTTATTTGATTAAAATTATTAGGATTATATAATAAAAGCACTTTCTATATAACAAAAATATTAATAAAGAACTGTGATTGTATAATAAAAGCACTGCTGGTATGTAAGAAAAGCACTAGTTTTGCAAGTTCGCAAATAAGGGAGGGTTTTCATTGGAACCCACCACGATATATATATATATATATATATATATATATATATATATATATATATATATATATATATATATATATATATATATATATATATATATATCAATCTTAGTCTTCTGATCAATCTTACTCTTTTGATCACTTAAAAACTAGAATATTTGTAAAAAAAATAAATAAATTAAATTAAGCGTTCACATTTGGCCAAACTCATTGAAAGAAAATCAAAGAGAATTTTGGGACTGGAAAAGCCCTTTAATAATAAACTCTTGTTTTGTTTTGATTTTTATAATTTTTTTTTTGTTTTATGTAGTCCTAAAGAAGGATAACTTCTTTTTTATGAGAACACCTAGATTCCTTTCAAGAAAGGGGTCCCTTACTTGGTGAACAAGTCTTTTACATCTTATAAATAGAGACTCAGATCATTTTTCTAAACACAATATCTTTTACATAGTTTCTTGCATATATCAATCGATTTCACATTCTCATTTAAGTGCTGGAGCATCTATACTGCCAGCACCCTGGTGCTTGTTTTGTATGTTGGATCACCAGGAGCTGAATTGTATGGAAGGTTGGATGAGGAATTGGCCTATATCATGTTGGTCAATCTATTTTGGACACATCAAGTCGCACCATCTATGAGAAATCGAGTGACATCGAATATTGAGTTGATACGTGAGACACCAATCTTTATTCAAATCCTCAACAACATGGACTCAAATATAAAAACCCAGATAAGTCTTAAGAAGGCCTTCAAAGTTGCAACTGACAATCTGATGGTCAACCCAGAGGACACCACAGTAAACAATAAACACCAGTAGGTCCATCAAGAAATGCCAGATCAAACAATGAGAACATATCATCCTCAGAAGGGGAAAGCTCTTCGGAAAGAGAATGTAATAAAGAATGGACAAGTGACCCTAATAAATAGAAGATGAAGAAGTGGAGAATTCCCCTCAAAATGATAAGACATTCACTTTCACTAGAGAAAAATAGGCTCAAATTATTATTGATGTTGTTGTAGCATCTAAGGAACCACTGGAGAAGAAGAAACAATCAATGGAAAACCAATTCAACACTTCAAAACATTGAACTTGTCAGGGGGAGGAAGCAAAGAGTTTCTCACAAGACACACTGACTTATTCTTCCCTGGTTGTGGATCTAGCACTGGTGAAGATACAGGAAGAGATGTCTTAGATGAAGGAGATGTTGGTGGGAAAGCACACCAAGAAGAAAAAAGGTGATCCTTTCGCCGACGACATACTACATGTGGAGATACTAAAAGGGTTCAAATATCCGGATTTCATCTATGCTGGCCAAACAGACTAAGATAGACACTTCCAATGATTTGTTAACTTGCCCATGCTCTATGGATACAATGATGCAGCCTAGTGCTGGGCGTTCTTGGCCAGGCTAGATGACTTGGCACAAAACTATTTCACCAGTTGCGCCCGACGAGCATCATCGGTTGTTACACATTTAAAAAGGTGTTTAAGGCACATTTCACAAGCAACATGGTACACTAGAAGAACTTTGTGTTCTCATTCTAAGTTTTATAGAATCCTGAAGAATATTAGAAAGATTATGTGACAAGGTACAGTAAAGTCAGCGTAGAGGTGTCTAATGCGGTGGATGCTGTTAAAGCTAGATTCCAAGTTCAAGGATAAGTGTGGGCCCCTTAAAAACCTCGCTTGCAAAAAAGCCGCTGAAACTTTTTCAAATGTACTTGATTGACTTACTGAGTGCAATTGTATTGTACATATATGTGTGTTTTTTGTATATTTTCGCATCTCGTTTTACATGTTTTGCATGTGTTTTCAGAATATTTTTGGTCGATTTAGTTTATTTTGCATTTTCATAGTTTTCTTTCGTCTTTTTTTCTTATTTTTATAGAATTTTATTTTATTTTGTTTTTCTGGACAGTCAAAGAAAGACCGATCAAGTTTGGAAGATGAGATAATACCGATGAATTCAATGACAAGTGTCGACGAGTCTATGGTGCAAAAATCAAGTGAAAATGATGAAAAATGTGGCAGTTTACATTGTTGGTCTATACAAGCATAACTCCATGATCTATCATGACATTTGCTTGTATTTCATACCATTGGAAACTTAAGAGAGTTATCTACAGCTTTTGTGTTTACTACTTTTCTCGATTCAGAGATTTAGAGTAGTAAAAAGCAGTTTGAAATTGAAATATTGTACTGAATTTTTATATATGGCAGTTAATGGTTTGAAGAACATAACTCTCTACAAAAAACACCGAATAAAATAATTCAAACTCCAAATGAAAGACAAGAGGCAGAGCTACAGTTCATATTTATATCTAGTGCTAATTTGGAGACTAGGAGCTTCAAAATGCCTGATTACTACACATGTTCTGCACCATCGATCATCATCGACCAACCATTGATTGACGATCAGTCGACATGAGCTCTGTCTTACTCGGCCTAATGGTCCTTTTTTTACACCAAACTGACTATTTTGACCTCTTCTCACCCTATAACCCCACCACACATCCTCACATTATCTTATCTATTCCAATATCTTCCCAACTTCATCTCACCAGTACTAGAAAACCTTTCTAGAAAATAATTTTTTGAATGCCTCAGGCGCTACATTCTAAAATTTTATCTGGTGGCATTATAGTATTAAAAAAGTCGTAAAGTAGAACAACTTTTACAAAATGCGTTCTAAATAATCGGAGAATAATCACATTTAGAACGCATATTATAGTACCCGTTCTAAAATATCCACCTTTTAGAACGTATATTATAAATACGTTTTGCCATACTAAATTACTTAGAATTTTTTTTATATTCAATTATTTAGAACATATATTGTTAAATATGTTTTAAAAGCATATTGACAACTCGTAAATTATCGAATATACTTTATTCGTTATTATTAGTTTTTTTGTGGTGTAATATACTATTATTATCTCCTCAATTCATTCATTTATTTCCTAATTGTACTTCTCAGCTAGAAATAAGAAACTAACTGCCAAAACTTAACACTTTCTACATAACTTATATAAGCGATTTTGTAAGCATTTCTTTATTTTTTTTAACAGCAGGCTAACTTTTGTTTTCGATAGGCAACTTTGGAATAGAAAGTGACTTAAAGTGTGTTTTACAACATTATGATTCATGCTGGCCGTGTGTTAGATATATACATCCCTCGAGACAGGGAGACCAATAAGCTTAAAGGCTATGCTTTTACTGAATACGAATCCAAAGAGGTAGCCGCTTATGCTTTCAAGCTTTTCACTGGCCCGTCACACTCTACAAAAAGGACACTAAATTCTTCTGTAAGTCATATCAAAAGCATTTTTGCAAAACTACTTTTTCTTTTTTATGTAATTCATATTGGTTAAGCCTATTCTTGTCATTTTATGATAATATTGTTTTGCTCCACAACGGTCATCAACTATAGCTTCTCCAAGGGAGGCCTATGAAAGACCATGTCTTTTAAGAAGGTGATACGACATCAAAAATTGAATCGACTAATATTGGTAAGAAAGTAACGAAAGGGGGAGAAGATTCTAAGTCCCGACGTATATGGTAATAAGGTTTTATGGTTCTTATTGAAACTAAGAATACTAGTGTGAGAATATTTCCTAAATATGGAGAATGGGTATAATTAGGAGATTTAATCACATCTTATGAAGGAATCCTATTAGTAGGTGGAGAGGTCTAAATAATCTTATAAATAGGGGATTCAGACCCTTATTTCACAACTTAACTTCAACTTCTACAACATTAATTAACTTCACCCTTTTCTCTATCACAAAGCTCACATTATGTGAAATAATTCTCTCATCTTCAATTATCATGGATCATGGAGATTACAGATTTTATGGATTTTATGGATTTATGGATTTTATGGCGATCTCTCCTTTAGGAGAGGCGATCTCTTATTTAGGAGAGGCGAGCTCTTATGCAGAAGACGAGGAGCCTAGATTGGGAACACGTCTCTTATCTCTCATCTATAAAAAGAGGATACAGGCCTCACTTATTACTCTACGTTGATTTTATCCTACGTTATAAGCTCTCGCGCACTATTGAGCTCTCGCACATCTCTCTCGAACAATATCTAAGCATCAGAGGGCCTACACCGGGGCTGCCCGACTTGAGTTTTGTTTTGCAGACTGATCAGGTTGCCAGGAGCTTTCTGGAGGTCTATCAGGTTGCCTAACACCTATTTCAGGTCAACACTCTATTTTCTTGGTGAACTAATCTTTTTGGTCGCATCAAAAGGAAAACAAGATATATACTATTAAGTGGTTATCCTGCTTAAGGTTGTGGGCTGGTTACTTGAACTCAATTTGAGGAGTGACTAGGACCTTCATTCTTAAAAATTAATATTTTATTTTTAAATAAAAATAAATTTTGGAAAACATATATCTGGACATGACAAATCAACCACAAATTTACCCATTGCAACCAACCCCTTGGTTAATTCTTCTCTCCAACCAAGACCATACCATGTCCCATACAAAAGAATTGATTTTTCCTCACAATACCTCATTACATAGAACAAAATATGGCTTTATGGTTATGGATATGGTACGGCCCGACGCTTGTTTAGGTCGGCTATGGATTGAGATTCTTTATGCACTCTTTCACAAACTATGGGCTGATGTTTATTTAGATCAACAATGAATAAATAATCACTCGCATGATAGTCTTAAGGTTTCCATGGTCATGGGTTGATGCTTTCATTAGGTCGGCGATGGTTTATGTACATGTCTATGGGACGACGCTTTCATTAGGTCGACGATGGTTTATGGACATGGTCTCTTATGGTTATGGATCGACGCTTCCATTAGGTCGGTGATGGATGGATTGATGGTTTTACGCAATTGATATGATTGATTTACATATTCTTTGTTGTAAAGAGCATGTTTGATTTACATGTTCTTTGCGATTTTTTATGTGTTTTTGAATATGTTTGATTTACATATTCCTTGCTGTGAAGAGCATGGTTGATTTACATGTTACTTTAGTTTTTTAATATGTTTGATTTTCATATTCCTTGCTGTAAAGAGCATGTTTGATTTACATGTTCTTTGCGACTTTGATTAGGTGTTTTCGAATATATGTGATTAACATATTTCTTTCTTGGTTGTCTGTGTTTAGGGGAATATGTTTGATCAACATATGCCTTGGGCTGTTCTATTTGGTAAACCTTGTGATTATTTGTTGATGCGACCTGGTTTATTATTTTGTTCGCATCATTCGAACATGAGGGACTAAGTAGTTTTCTTACTCGCTTATGGTCAAGCTTTATTGGGTTCATGCGACCTGGTTATTTTGCCTTATTTGCATTATTTAAACATGGGGGACTGAGTGGTTTTCTCGACCCTATGTTGTTGTTATATGGTTTCACTTAGCAAAGTTTATTTATACATGGGGAATTGAATGGTTTTCTCGGCCCTATGTTGCCATTATGTGGTCACACCTGGCTTGTGTATGGGCTAAATGCTTTACTTTGTTCATTTTATTTAAACTTGGGGGACTGAGTAGTTTTCTTGGTCATATGTGGTTTAATATGGTTCTGGTTTACTATGGTTCTCCTTGGTTTTATATATGGTGATTTCTTTTAACCACCTTATCCTGGGCTGGTTTAGACACCTGGATCAACCCGTGACCCATTCCCATGGCTTGTGTTGTCGACTATTAGCATCCGTCATGAGTTATGTCTGACACCCCTGGGTCACCATAGGGCTGGAACTTCACAGATCCTCCCCCCTATATAATAGATCTTAGAAAATATGCAAAGACCCATCGATAGACACTGCTTGTCTATACAGGCAATAGTGCCTCCTCAACTTCTCTATGTCTAGCTTATTGCAAAACAAGATAAAGGCACATACAAGGCAATCTCTCTACACAAATGCCTAGAAACCTTTAAAAATGTGTGTTGCTCTCTATTGTCTCGTACGATGTCGCACCATGCCGACACTGTTTACCCCACAGACTTGCCAACCTGTCGAGTTGTCGTGCAAAGGGTGTAACACTAGGCAATGCTTAAATAGATGTTTTTATGAAGGAGATTTTGACCGACCTATTTTAGGCCAATGATTGCTCCATAGGTACATAATTCAAATATATACGTATTCTTATGATTTTTTATGGGCCGACACTTATTCAAGTCGGCAATGGCTTTTATTATTCTTATGATTGTGGGTTGACGCTCATTTAGGTTTATGATGTCTTTATGGTTTATGGTACTGATCTGACAAATATCTAGTTCTTCAAACATCTATTTCAGGTAAGCACTCTATTTTCTTGGTGAACCAATCTTTTTGGCCGCATCAGGAGGAAAATATGATATATGCTATTAAGTGGTTACCCTGCTTAAGGTTGTGGGCTTGTTACTTGAAATCAATTTGAGGAGTGACTAGGAACTTCATTCTTAAAAATTAATATTTTGTTTTTAATAAAAATAAATTTTGGAAAACATATATCTAGAGAAGAAAAATCCACTGCAAATTTACCCATTGCAACAAATCCCTCAGTTAATTCTTCTCTCCAACAAAGGTGACCGCGCGTCGTTACGTGATAAATTTAATATTATTATTTTTCCTCAACTTTCCTCCACTAACTAGTAGAAGCGGTAAGTAAGGGTCGATCCCACGAGGAGTGTGGATTAACTTGTGATTATTCATATTAAAATATAAAAGGGGGTAAAAGATGGTGAACTAACTAATGAGAACTAAGAAAGAAATAAAAATTATAGTAAATAAACTCAAATAAATGAAACACGTAGAGAATTAATCAGAGATTGATAATAATGAGGGAACTCAAGTCCAAGTTCAGTTTCCACCCTCGATCGATTCATTTAACCAATTGTAATATCATAATTCACTTTTCGTATGAAACTACTAGCTCTAAATAGCAACAAGCTCTGCTACTTGAATTTTCCCTTACCGAATATTTAATTAAAACAAGCTCTTCAATTAAACCTAATTAATGAATAACCTAGAATAAGCTCTCTAGATTTAATCCAATAACAGCATTAGACGCTAAGCAAATAGGCTAATATAAGTAATAAACTCATAATCTCAGTTTATAAACTAATGTTTTGTTACCTCTAATGATGTGCGACCAATAGTTACTACAAAGAAAATAAGAATAACAACAATTACACGGGATGCAACCCTATTTCTAGAAATTTACATCCAACCCCGAATCTAGGTGATCAGTCTAAATTAGAAATTAAACAATCATGTCATGAAAAAAGAATAACACAAACAATCTCATATGAAGAACGAAATTGATATTACGAGAATTGATTAGAACATAATCTCAAGATGGGGTTCAACGTCACAAGAACCAGAATAAATGAACTACTCACACATGGTGTTAATGAAATCATAAAATAAAAATAAATAAGAAAACATTGTTCTTGAATTTCTTAAATCTCTTGAATCTCTTTGATGGATGAATGATTTAGGACTCTTGTTATGAATTGGAACCCTAAGAACCTGCTGAATTCACTTATCTTAGAACTACAAATTTCCTTCCAAAAATAGCCTTCCAGCGTCGGCATTGACTGGCTTGGATCGACGGGATCGATCGATGGCAATATAAGACATGGTCGGACAAGTTGGTCAATCGACGGGTTGCAATAGACGTTGACAGATACTTTCATCGACAAGGTGGTCGATTGACGGGAGGAAATCGACGTGGACAGAGGGTTTCATCAAGAAGGTGGTCGATCGATGCGGCAACTCCAAAGGCATCGACGCCTCGTCGACGGGGGCGTCGACCGACGGGTTTGTTTTGTGTCACTATTTTCCCGGTTTGTTTATTCTCGTCTCTCGATTTCAATTGAAACACTTACAAACCAACCTTCAATAATCATCACACCAATCGAGCAACTAAATACTGCAAAATAAATGAAGAATATGCAATTGGTGTTCATCCATCCACAAGAATATATAAATGAGAAATAACTATATATGACAATATGAAGCTCATAAAAGTTTACTTTTAAACCATTAATTACCACATAATTTCTCGCATATGAAACTCCCACAAACATAAACCATTGCTTGTCCCCAATCAATGTAGAATTAAAGCACAAAACACACGTAACATCAAGAAAATGATTATTTGCTCAGGTCCTTGCACTTTCGCACTAGTAAGTCACTCGAATTGCTCAAATGAACTCATCCGAACTCTAAACACCCTTATATTTCTAAAAATCACAAGAGTTTCAAGTATCGATTAAAGTGACTCCATTGGACTAATACAGAAACTGCATTCTAGAACAGACATAAAAGTCAATCCAGAAGGGTATTTTTAAAACTGTTCTGGATAGCACTTTTTAGAACGGTATTTTAAAATACCGTTCTGGAATGATGACTTTCCAGAACGGTAATTGCAAAACCGTTCTGGAATGGGCGTCAATCCAGAACGGTATTAAAATACCGTTCTGGAAAGTATACTTTTCAGAACGGTATTGTAATTACCGTTCTGGATTGATGAACATTCCAGAACGGTTTTGCAATAACCGTTCTAGAAAGTCTGTCTAAAAAAATCAAATTACAATCCAGAACGGTATTATGATTACTGTTCTGGAGTGTTTGTCAATCCAGAACGGTAATTAAAAAACCGTTCTTGAATGTCTTTCTAAAAAAAAATCCAGAACGGTATTTTTAATAATACTGATCTGGAAGTTATTTACCAATTTGAAATATTTTTACAATTTTGGCGGGTAAACGGAGCGGGTAAATGAATTATTTTTTCACTCTCTCTTTACCAAAACCCGCCTGCTCCTTATTCTCTCTCTCCCCAAATCATCACAAACCCAAAATCAGCCAATTGATTGAGCCCTCGTCAAAATCCCCAAATCACACCAACACATCTCTCACTCTCTATAAAATTTCAAGCGACACCCGCACACTCTGCGTCCCACTGCCGCCAAAACAGAGACATCATAGCGAGGTGCTGGCAGGCTTCCCCTCCCTCTCCACCTGACCTCTTTGCCTCCATCTTCGCCACTATTCTATATTGAATTCATGAGCACAAACGATCCGTGTGTTTTTCATGACAACCAAACCCTAAACATCGCTCAATCGTGCGTGAATAGTAGATCCCCAAAACCTAGATCCCAATCGCAATGAAATTAGGGATTCGACTAGGTTCCCGGTGGTGGCTCATTTGCTATTCAGGCTCAGGGGTGGGAAACGAGGGTTCGGGTCACTGCTGAGAGGGGCGGCAATGAAGGTTGGGCAGAAGAAGACAAATAATTTTGATGCCTGTTGGGATATGAGCGGGCAGATGCTGAGGCAACGTGAACGGCGAGAAGACAGTTCGAAGCTCACAACCTTTGAGAAAGCTCCGAATTCTTTAGAAAAGGTAGGTTATTATCCCAATCTCACGTGTCCTTGATTTGTTATTATCATTCTTGAATTCTAAAATTGTTTGTTACCAATTGATTGAAATCGCTTTTTCAGGATTATGTTATTCGAATTTATTTGTAAATCGATCTATTTCTTTTCCTGTAATTAAAATCTCTTTGTAAATATGGGAAGGTTGGTCGGGCCAGGTGCGTAACGAATGAAATGGGAAATTTGAACCTTCTAATAGGATCAAGTTACCCGAAAATCTATTTAAGGCTTGTGTATTAGCACTATTAGTGATGATGCTTTTTATTTGAGTTTGTAATACTTTTTTTTTTAATTTCCTTTTTCCATAGAACTTTGTTTATTTGCTATGACTATCTAAAAATGATAAAACAAGGAGTGCTCTGTATCTTTTAGCTCATCATGTTTATTCTAAAATTTATCACTTGACCGAATATTATGTATTATGTTCTCACGGCTAAGCATTTTTTCTTACTGAAACAGGATGATTCTCTCTGGCAGACAATATCGTTGGCATTTCAAACATTCGGCATAGTATATGGCGACATGGGCATGGGCCCTCTTTACGACTTTTCCGATGTTATTCCGATTTGTTTTTCTTCGGGGACTCCTCTGATTCACCTGAGAGGTCCGAGATTTTCCAGGCGACTTGTGTAGTCAAAGTCCTGGAAAAACTCGGGATTCACAGGTATCTTATTTTCAAAAACTGATTCTCAACTTTTAGCCGGTATATATGTATTATATGAAAATGCCATTTTTTGGTTCTTGATTTTGTTAATTTAATCAGAATCCAAAAGTAGAATGCCAAAATAAATTGGTATATTTTTCTTTTGACTTTTTACAAATAAATAAACAGTTATACAACTTATATACGTACTAAATATTGCCAATTTAAAAAAATAATAAAAGAATTGTAACACCTAGCTAGAGTTAAAGACGACCTAATTTCTCGGCAATTCTATTTCGAAATTTTAATCAAAACTATAAAAGTTGGAACTAATCTCTGCCAGGTACTCGGTGGTTGGGACGAGTTACAGTGGATTCGTGGCTTATCGTATGGCGGCGATGTGGCCGGAGAGGTTGGGTAAAGTGGTGATCGCCAGCTCGGGAGTTAACATGCGGCGAAGTGATAATTTAGAGCTACTGAAGAGAGAGAAAATGGAGAAGACCGAGGACTTGATGCTGCCCAGCACCGCCGCCCAACTGCGGAGGTTGATGGCTTTGACCATTTTTCGGTTGCCCTACATGCCTGATTTCTTCCTCAATGATTTCATCAAAGTCGGTAACTTTACACTAATTTTATATTTGCATTATATATTGTGTGATTTTTTTTTCTCATATAATTTTATTAATTTCTCAATTTTATATGACTTTGGGGTCCTCAGGCAATTTGCAAATATATAATTAAATCTGAATACTGGGAATAAAAGATTCTAATCAGTAAACATCATTAACAATAACATAAGACTAGTTTGGATACCCGCGCTTACGCGGGCATATCCAGATATGATTCTTAGTGCTGACCAAGACATAAGACGGATTTGTGCCCCTTTGCCTCTTAGAGGTTTTTTAGCCTTGCCGTTTCATGTTTATCTGTTTCCATTAACTTACACATCAAGGAAAGTCGCAGTTTTTTGCTCAATCCTTTTAAAGATTGCATTTTCTTGTTGGTAAAGAGTTCTTTAAACTTTCCTTGGTGTGATTTGAGAAAGTTTCCTTAAATCAAGTTGCCCGTGTGAGATTTATTTATTTATAAAGATAAATACCACAGTGCTATTTATATTTTGAAGAAAATTAATAAAAACTGGCCATTCTTTTTTTTTTTTAATTAAAATACTGGAGATTAGCATTTTTGATGGTTGAAAGTATATTCGTTGACCTAAATTAAAGAGGGCATATTTTTTTTAATTTGTTTTTTCAAGTTATGTTGCTAAGCAGGGTTGTTTATCCTATTTTCTTGCACTTGTTCTCTGTTTAGCAAAAATTGAAGGCTGGCCATGTGTACCTTGATTACTCTGATGAAGACGAAGGAGATGTGTACATTGATGACTATTATATAGTTCAAGAAATTGACCTTAATGAGGAAGGTACCTCATATGAGTTCATTTTACGCACGACTTTTGCTTTCGTTGGAACTCTGTTCAATTTTTTTTTCCTTGTGCAGATCTCCCTGACACAAACGATGATGATGCCATTGAATCTAGTGATGAAAGTGATCATCAAATAGCTGACGCTAATGATGATTCTGTGCAAAAATTCGTAGGCCATACAGGTGATAATTTTTGTTTTTAAATGTTGGTAAAATTTTCATGAATGATTACTTCTTTAAAGTGGTAATCATGTTTCTTGTCTTATATAAAAAGAGAATTTGATGTCAAGCTCGGAATTAAAATATTGACATTGAGGATATTAATTAGTTAGTGTTTTGTGCTATTTAAGACACATGACCACACTTGTAGGTTTTTCTGGTTCTATATAGCCTCGAACTTTAAAATTCAATTATTATAAATATATAAAAATCACTGGATAAGTTATAGTTCCCACTTGCAAATCACATATTATTCAGTACCTTTCTTGATTTAGTTTGCAGAAGCCAAGCTTTTGCTTCTGATTATTATAGAGATGGGCTTTTGGTTGTTGATTGGAGCATTTGGTTTTCATTTGATGCATCATTTTCAAAGTTTGAACATGAATTATTATTAATTTCTTAATATTGGGTCAAGTGGCATCCTAGAGGGCATCTGGTCTTGGCTGGCTCAGCAGATCACAATGTATATATTTGGAATGCTGACGAAGGCACGCTTCACCAGACATTTTCGAGACATGGAAAATCAGTTACTTGTGGTGATTTTACACCTGATGGTATTTCTTCATGCTCTCTCTCAAGATCTATGAAGCCATTAGGAACTGTATATGTTTAATTTTTTTTTTTACAATAGGATTGTTTTTATTACAATATATATATTTTGAGATTATTTCTGTAATTTAAAGAATGCAGATTTTCAGAATCTGGTGGGTAATTTCTGCTCGAACCAAGTCGTGCAGTCTTAGATTAGTCGGCTAATTTAGCTGATTCCCAGAATTCCTCGTTGCAAGAATATGCAGATAACTCGGGTGGGGCCTCTTCCAGAAATGTGGATTTTGAGGAGAATAATGCGATTTTGCAACATGGCTCGTGGCAGCAAGTGACTCCGAGGTTCCGGACTTATACTAAGGTAATGATTTTTACCGAATTTAATTACAAAAATAACCTTGAGTTTAATGTAATTACAATAAAAACAGCTAACTTTCAAAATTACAAAAATCTATGGGGTGTGTTTTGTAAGTTTGAAATTATAAAAGATAATTGCTTTTTTTTTTTGTAATTAGGTGAAACTTCAAGGGTCATTTTTGTAATTGTACTTTTACATCTACAATATTATTCACTCTTATGTTATAAATCTTGATATTTCTGATTTGATGGAATATTTTTTGACAGATTCAAAAGGYTGGATCGGTCGGCAGGTYGATCGAYRTCTCGGGCWTCGGAAATTATGACGAATTACGTTCTGAAATCGAGCGTATGTTTGGCCTCGAGGGCCTTCTCAAYGACTTGAGCTCCGGATGGAATCTYGTCYACGTGGATTTCGAGAATSAYKTTCTTCTTGTTGGGGATGATCCCTGKGAGTAAGTTCTTTAATCAAGTTATTGATGTGTGTATATAATTACATTAGGTTATATTATATTAGGTTAATTACCAAAATACCCTCTCATATGTGTAGTCTAATAACAAAAAATATTATCTTTTAATAAAATCGCATAGTCTTTTACCAAAATACCCTCTCATATGTGATCCCTCTCACATTAATGTTGCATAGTCTTTGTTTTTTTCCAGTTTGTTTAATAAACTCGTGTTTGGTTTTCTATGAAATTTGAAGCAAATCTTTATTGGTATTTATCTATGGATTTGCTTGATATGTATAATTTCTTTTTCTTTGTGTGTTATGCATAATCTCTTTTTCTTTGCGGGTTTTCGTATAATTGGGAATGATTTATGTTTATTTTTTACATCCTGATCGTCATATGATCATTTTTACATTATATGACTATATCTAGGAAAATTAAAAGGTTACAAGGTGCTACAATGATATCACATTTCAAATATTGTTTCAAGGGATTTAAACAAAGTCCCAGGAACTGAAATAACATAGATTGTGTTTTCTTCTTGAATCCTAGAGCATATGAATGAAATCATTAGTTTTTAAGCCCACGATCTTAGAACTGGATTTGTTGAGGTAAATCCTTTTAAATGTAACTACAACATACTGTACCCAAATTCAAGTGCTATTAATTTCAAATACGTCTCATTATTAAATTCAGTTTGATTATATAAATGGGTTATCGATTATATGGTTCCTAGAGATTCCCTTACAGTTGTTGTTGATAGTCCTCTGTGTTAGATTAAGGTCTAGAATATTTGGATTGCTCGTTCTTTGGACAGTTAGTTTTAATTTTGATCACTTTTAACTAGTTTTTCTTTTTCATAGACATAATATTATTATTTCTTGGTTATTAATATGGATGTGCTTTTTTCAGCCATTGATCTATGAAATGCAGTGACTCTATCGAAGACAAAGAAGATAGGAAGGGCGCATAAAGAAATTGTGGTGAACTCGATACGAGATGCTGTGGAGAAGTACGATTCGGTCTAGGTTTTCACTTTTGAAAACATAAGGAATATCAAGTTCAAGGAGTTCAGAGACCAGCTCAAGTCCTGAAGCAGGTTGGAGATATAATTATACCTTTTGGATTAGAATTATTGAGCTTGCCGAGTGTTAATTATTTATTTATTTGTAGTGTTAATTACAAGTTTCCTAAACCATGTCTTATAGAGGACCAACAGCTTAAATGATGTAAAATCAGTAATTATTTATTTAATAAATATTATGATTTCAATGACGATTTGGTGTTTTTAATAGTATTTCATTTTTTATGTTTTACATTTGATGAAAGCGTATTTTCCAAAAATTCAGAACGTTCTAAAAGGCAAAATTTTCCAAAACTGATTTTACTATTCTGGAAAGTACTTTCCAGATCGGTTTTTCAAAAATATGTTCTGGTAAGTTAAACTTTTCAAAACGGTATTTGGAAATACCGTTCTGGTAAGTTATACTTTCCAAAAGGGTATTTTCAAATACCGTTCAGAAAAATATAACTTACCAGAACGGTATTTCTAAATACCATTCTGGTAAATCATACTTACCAGAATGGTATTTCCAAATATCGTTCTGGAAGGTATGATTTACCAGAATGGTATTTGGAAATACCGTTCTGGAAACTATGACTTACCAAAACGGTATTTCCAAATATTTTCCAGAACGGTATAATTTTTTGAAATTACCGTTCTGGTAAGTTATACTTTCCAGAACGTCTTTTTTAAATCCCATTCTGAAAAGTGGCGGATCAACATGGAATGGTACCATTCTAGATCAGAATTTTTTTTTCTATAACGCCTTTTTTTTTTACCCTTCTAGAAAGTCTACCAATCAAGAAGGGTAAAAAAAGGCGTTCTGGAAAGTACAGACTTTCTAGAACTATGTCACTACAGAAGGTATAAAAAGGCATTCTGGATAGGCAGAATTACCCTTCTGGATATGCAGTTTCTGCACTAGTGGCCACATCAATTTACTATGGTGCCCCCTTGTTACTCGATGGTTTGGCTACTATTTGTTGTTGGTTGCGATCAAATATCTCATCCGCCAATTTATTTATTCTATTTTTTTATTGAGGCCTACAGCTCCGCACTACCATTCTTGACTTGATAATTAGGATCAGGCGCTGAGCTGGAGGATCGTATTAGTTAGGAATTTGATTTGTCGAGCTTCACTTCCGATTTATTGGAATTGAGATTAGGATGCACCATTTGAGTATAAGCATATGTGTGTGAAATGTCAGGCTTTTGATCATGTCTTCGTTGG
This sequence comes from Phtheirospermum japonicum, assembly GCA_014905375.1. Lineage (NCBI taxonomy): Eukaryota > Viridiplantae > Streptophyta > Magnoliopsida > Lamiales > Orobanchaceae > Phtheirospermum > Phtheirospermum japonicum. Next base: position 504,485 of record BMAC01000262.1, on the reverse strand, counting down.
AAATCGCTCGTATTACAAGTGAAACGCAGTTGGTAAACCACGAATAGGTAGTTGTTTCAGCACCTCAATCTTTTTTTATTTTTATTTTTTTTAATTTTCGACTACAACCGGCAGGCATTTCTCCAACCGGACCTCAATAAATTCCATTTCAACTAATGAGATATTCTCACACAAACGCCAATTTCAAGTCCCCACACAAACTCGTATTGAGTACGGCAACCACAAGGGCACCTCAACAACGCAAACAAGCTAGAATTGATGCCCCACAAATGAATCACAAAAGTACTAACAATCATACTCTTGATCCCTAAATTAAATGATGCCTAAAGACTTTAACCAAAACATAATTCGCATAAGCAATGCAAGTACAATTAAAATTATAAATCAACTCTTCGATCATCATAGAAAATAGACCATTAATTCCCCCTCCCTAAACTAAAACCTTGCTTGTCCTCAAGCAAACACAAAATAATAATAAATATGAGGGAAGAGTAGGAATAGAAATCACCCGAGTAAATTGCGAGAAGGTCCCGGTTCCGAATAATCACGATGAATTTTCTTCACAAAGTAAGCCCAATAATCTAAATTCTTCAACCAAACCTTTCTCCCCCTTCAACAATGAGATAGAAAGAAATAAGAAAAATAAAATTGAAAAAAAAAAAACAATGTAAACATTGGGTTGCCTCCCAACAAGCGCCTTTTTTTAAAGTTGTTGGCTCGACTTCTTACACCATTGTTTAAGTTGAATGTGGCTCTTCTAACTCCATCCGTTCTTCGTTAACTGTGTGAAACCCTTCATAATACGGTGTCCATTCATCTTGAACGTTTTGCTTGTCGTAGCGCTATAAATCTCCAGTGCACCATGCGGAAATACATGAGTGATGACAAACGGCCCAACCCAAAGGGAACGCAACTTCCTTGGAAACAACTTGAGATGGGAATGAAAAAGTAGCACTTTCTCGCCCTCGACAAAATGTTTTCTTGAAATTTTTAGGTCACGGAAGGCCTTCGTCTTTTCTTTGTAAATCAAGGAGTTTTCAAATGCTTTATTCCTAATCTCCTCGATTTCTTGTAGCTATAACTTTCGATATAACCCAGCTCCATCACACTCGTAATTGCAGTGCCACACCACCCAGAATGCCTTATGCTGAAGTTCCACCGGCAAGTGGCATGGCTTCCCAAAAATGAGTCGGTATGGAGACATCCTAATTTGCGTCTTATAAGTTGTACTATACACCCAAAGTGCGTCCTTCAGTTTGATGCTCCAATCCTTTCGGTTTGCATAAACGGTCTTCTCCAACATAGATTTGATTTCTCGTTTAGAAATCTCGGCCTGACCACTTGTCTGCGGATGATATGTGATTTGTATCTTTTTGTATGCATTTTTTTTACCCTTTTTATGTTGCGTTTGCATGTTTTTTGCTTGCATTGATGGGTATTAGGAGTCGTTTTGGCCTACTTTGCTAGTTTTAAGGTTTTGTATCATTTGTGCGGTTATTTGTGATGTTTTCGTAGTTTCTCACTCTTTTTCTTACTTTTGGCCGTAGGATGACCATACGGGGCCCGCGCACGTTTGGAGGCATCCCACGCGACTCGGATTGGAATGGACAAGTAAGGGTATATAGTGCATAAAAGGAACGACAACCGGTGGACGGATAGAGCGGAAACGAGAAAAACCGAGCCGGGAGCAGCAACGTCAGTCGATCGACTGACATGTAGTCGATCGACTGTCGTTCACTCGATCGACTGAACCATGCCTAATCGACTACGAAACAGTGAGTTTGGCGTTTGAAGGTGAAGCAGTTGATCGACAGCTTTTAGTCAATAGACTGACAGTCAATCGACTGGATGTTAGTCGATCGACTGAAACGCATGAATTTTTGTGGTTTTTGACCCATTTTGACGATTTTGCCCCTGCATTTTTTTGTATAAATAGCCCAGCCCCTTTCTCCACAAACCTTATCCTTCCTTGGTAGTTTTTGTACTTGTTCAATCTCCACCAAGCCAACTTTTACTATTCCATTGCCTTTCAAGCTTTAAACCCTAGATTAATCCTTAGTTAGCTTAAGCTTAGTAGTTTAGTAGTTAGATTTCCATTAGCAAGTAGTTCAGAAGTTTGTATTCCATCTTTTTTGAAGCTATTGTTGAAGTGGTCCTTAACATTTTGAAGATTTTATTCATAGACCTTGAAGTTTCTTTGGAGTAAAATTGGTAGTAATATTTCACTTTGATATTGTTGTTGTTCTTGGTTGTTTATTATTTTCTTTGTGCTGGTTGTTAATTTGTAGTTCTTGTTGATTGTTTCTCTTGGCAATTTCAAATTCTCACTTCCAATTTCTAGCTTATTTCTCTCCTTGCTTAAAAACTCCATTGATGCTTGCATGTTGAAACTTTTTACTCTTTTTGTTCATACAAACATTGGAGCTTGGAAAGTTATGAGTAGTTTTTCTTTTTGATAAATTTGACTTTTTCTCATTAAATGCCATTTGACTTCTTTAAATGTTCGTTTTTCCCTCCATTTCTCTTTCAACTTAGTAGCTTTCTTTAATTTAGTTGTCTTAATTAAGTAATTTAGGATTTTTAATTATAGCTGAATTAATCTTCTAAAATTAGTTATTTTCAGTTAAGATTTTAATTATTATTATCCTTTGCTTTAATTGGTGTTTTCAAGTCCTCATTTCACTTCATGCTAAGTATTAAAAACTTAAATCCAAAGCAATGACTTATTGCTTTCTCAGGAGTAGATTAGTTTAATTGAGATTAACAAGAGATTAAGTAAAAACACTGACCGCCGATAACATCTGTCCTCGAGAGACATGACTCGGGAAAACCTTACCACTCTACAATCGACTCCGTACTATTGAGGAGACGATTTCTTAGAGTATTAAGAAATATTTGATCAATACGCTATAGAAAGCCTATGGACGACACCATACTTCTTCAGTAATACTTCCATTGTCTTGTTACAAAAGTGAGTTCTACGATCGCTTATCATTGCCCGAGGAATTCCAAATCTTGAGAAGATTCGAGATTTAATAAAACGTGCAACCACCTTCGAGTCGTTAGTTTGAGAGGCCTTTGCTTCCAACCATTCGAGATGTAAACAACCACAAGCAATTTGTAGAGGTTCTTGAAGGAATGCGGAAAGGGCCCCATGCAATCAATACCCCACACGTCCAAAATTTCACAATTAATATAGGATTCTGGGGCATTTGGTTTCTTTTTGAAATAGTTCCCGTTCTTTGACAATTATCACACGACTTACAAAAATGGTGCGCATCTAAAAATTAGAGTCGTCCAGTAGAAACCACTATCATGTACCTTATGGGCTATTCTCTTGGAGCCAAAGTGTCCCCAGCAGGCATGAGCATGATAAAAGGATATAATTGAATGGAACTCAGAATTTTGAATGTACCTTCGAATTACTTAATCGGCGCAATGCTTCCAGAGACATGGATCATCCCAAACATAGTATTTGGCATCACTTTTTAGTTTGTCACTCCTTGCTTTAACCATCTCTATTGGAAAACTATGAGCGACTAGGAAATTCACCAAATCAACGTACCAGGGTTCCGAGGTTGAACTATCGATCTCAAGTAGCTGCTCATCTGGGATACTCTCATTGAGTTTAAATTTGTACTCTACATGAGTTAAATGACTTAGATGGTCTGCAACGGCATTCCCGGCACCCTTCTTGTCATTGATCTCCAAATCAAACTCTTGGAGCAACAATATCCATTGTATGAGTCTTGGTGTCATCTCCTTTTTCATAAGGAGATGTCGAAGGGCCGCATGATCAATGAATACCACCAATTTGGTGCCCAAGATATATGAGCGAGATTTCTCGAGATCAAAAACAACGGCTAGAAGCTCTTTTTTAGTAGTCGTATAATTCTCTTAGGCGGGATTCAAAGTTCTCTAAGGATAGTAAATCACATGAGCCGCCTTATCAACTCTTTGCCCCAACATAGCTCCCACAACATAATTGTTTTGCATGTAATTGGGAATTTTTCTCGTGTTTTTAATTAGGTTTTATGACCGCTCGTCGTTGAAGCGTCAAAAATAATATTTATAAAGTCCTCGACTTTCCTCTACTAACTAGTAGCAGCGGCAAGCAAGGGTCGATCCCACGAGGGGTGTGGATTAATTTGTGATTCTCTTTTATTTTAATAAACTAAGAAAACGGGGGTAAAGAATATTAAGTAATCTAAAGAAACTAAATAATTAAAGAAAACAATTAAAATTAAATAACGAAATAAATAATAATAGAGCTTCCAGTCCCAGTTCAGTTTCCACCCTCGTTCCACTCATCTAACCAACCACAATATCATAGTCCATTCTTCATATTCGACTAAAAACCCTAAGTAACAATAAGCTCTACTACTCTCATTTGCCCTTACCGTTTACTCAATTAAAATAAGCTCTTTAATTGATTCTAATTATTGAATAACCTAGAATAAGCTCTCTAGATTCAACCCAACAACAGCATTAATATCTAGGCGAATAGGTTAATCTAAGCAATAAACGCATAATCTCGGTTTATTCAACATATGTTGTGTTACCCCTAATGATACGCGACCATTAGTTGCTTCAGAGAAGTCGAAACTACGATAATTACACGGGAAGCAGTCCTCTTTCTAGCAATTGATAACCTAATTTCTAATCTAGGTGGCCAATCCAAATTAAGAATCAAGCAATCATGTCATGAATTTAGAAATCATGATATATAAACAAGATAACACAAGCAACCGCATATGAAGAACAAAAGACAATATTGCATAAATTAATTAAACATAGTTTCACGAGGGTTTCAACATCCATAGAACTAGATAAAACAATCTACTCACTCATGGAGTTCATAGAAAAACAAGAAAATAAAGAAACAAAACATTGTTCTAAGATAGGGAAGAGATAAGAAAGCTTAGATCTTGGATTCCTGGTCATGGATCTTCAAGCTCTTGTTTATTGGGTGATTTGGGATCCCCTCTTCAAGCCTTGGAACCCTAGGATTGTGTTAATGTCCCTTTTGGACGAAATAAGGTCAGGTTTATATAAAATTCCTATTTCTTGCCGCCCAAGATTCTTCCTAAAATAACTCGGTCGAGTCGGCGTCGACAGGGCATCGACCGACGCGTGCCTACTCTAGGCGTCGACGCGCATCACCCGCCCGCGTCGACCTGCATGTGCGTCGACCGACGCTCCTCCAATCGACGCTACAGAACGTTCCCGTCGACTTGGCGTCGACCGACGGGTCTTCAATCGACGCTTCAGAAGCTTCTCGTCGGCAAGGCATCGACATGACATCGACCGACTGTTAGAAGAGTTTTAGTGGTGTTAAAATATATCAACGGGTTCATGGCTCGGTTTTATCGAAGATCGATTCAATTGAAGTATTCAATGTGTTTCAAGCTTGAAAGATAAAGGAAAAATGAAAATAAAATAACTAAAATAGCTATACTAAGCAAGAAATTGAAATAACAAGTTGTTCGGATGCCTCGGTCATATGCCTTAATTGAAAATGCAAAGCGATAATGAAAATAAGCACGAAAATGCAATGTTTCACCATGTTCAAGCATGCAAGCACAATGTACAACTATGCATAAAATCCTAAATAAAGCAAATTAACAAAAATTGAAAGCATGGATGTAAAGAACAATGGAAATTAGCAAGAAAGTTTGAAACTTTAAGAAAAATAACAAGAAACAAAGCCTAGATCTAGGATTAAGCATGAAACAAAGTATAAAAATAAAATTCAAATAAAGCATAGCAAAAACTCAAAATCAAGACGATCCAAGAGCCGATCTATAGCCTAGATGTGTCACTCAACTAGAATCMATAGTCAATTCACAAGTTTCATCATGAATTCAAGGTGCTAAGACAAAAAGCATAAAATGAAGAAAATGCATGAAACATGAAGAACAAGTATGGAATTAAAGCATAAAACATGAAATTGAAAGGAAACTTACTTGAATTAAAGGAAATAGTAGCAAGCTTGAATTAAATTGCATCAAAATTAACAATCCAAAGGAGTATTTGGATTCTTCTTAGGCTTACAAACCCAATGAGGTGCTTGAAATTAAATCTAATCTACGAAAAAGAAATTACATAAAAGCTTGAAATTGAATTTAAAACCTAAGAGAGGAAATTTGAATTTAAGAGCTTGAAGAGAGAGTTTTTTTAATCCCAAACCCATGCTTGGGTTGGGAGAAAATGAGAGGTGTCCTTCAAAATGAAAGAAGTCTCCTATTTATATTACATTTAATTGGGTTTAAATGGGCCAAAATAGCCTTAGAGGCTTGAAAATCTCGATTTTAACCAAGTTTGACCCGGAGGCACCTTCCTAGACCCTTGGCTCGACCCTGGGCTCGATTTGGCTCAAGATGGCTCTGCAAACGCTGAGCCTAGGCGCGCATGGCTCTGCAAGTAGCTGGCCTGGGCGCTGGCTTGGGCAGCTGGGTGTGGCATGGGCGCGCGCGGGCTGGGCGCTGGGGCTGGCGAGTGCTGGCGTGAGTCCTGGCAAGCGCCTGGCGAGTGGGTTGGCGAGCGCTTGGCGACGAGTGTGGCAAGCGCCAGGCGCTGTGGCGTGAGCTCTGCGCGCGGCTTGCGGCAGGCGCTGTCGGCAGTTGCGCGCGCTGCCTGCTGGGCGCTGCTCGGACACTGGGTAACCCAGTGTGGGCTGCGCCACCCAGTGTGGGCAGTTTGGCGTGAGTTTTGGCGAGTTGTGGTGCGAGTTGGCTAGTATTCCAGAATGTTTGGGCATTTTTGAGCCTCTTTTGGCTTGAAGTTTGGCTTGCCTTGGCTAGTACTTTTAGCCTTCAATGCCTTTACCTATAAAAATAGGAATTTTAAACATAAAAATCCAAAATTGCACCAAACCTCCAATTAATTGAAGCCATTTAACCCAATTAAATATAAAATTAACAAGAAACACAGAAAAATAAGAAAACAAGAAAAACAACCTAAAAGCCTAACGAAAAACGACTCAAAACTACTAAAATCAATATAAAGATCTATCTAAAAACACAAAGAAAAACACAACAATTACATGCAAAACACCGACGAGCGCGACGCATCAACCGACGCGATCCATCTTCGCTAACGACGCAAGCCATCGACGCTACCTTCGTGATTCGCCGGTTTTCTCTCGTTGCTTGGTTGATCCTCGTCTCTCAACTTCCTTATTAACATCCTTCACTTAATACAACACCAAATACTGCAAAATAAAGAAGAAATATACAATTGGTGCTCCTCCACTTGTAATAATGAATATGCGAGAAATAAATATATATGAGAATATTAATCTCATAAAAGCATATGAATTAAACCATTAATTACCATACAATTTCTCGCTTATCATTTTAGTTTCATTTTTAGTAATTTTGAGTCGAGTTTCGTTAGGTTATTAGGTTGTTTTCTCGTCTTATTGCTTTTTGTGTTTCTTTTTGATTTTATACTTAATATGGTTAAATGTGCTAAATTAATTTGTGGATGGGTGTTATTTTTGCTAGGTTTTTTACAAGAAATCGAAAAGAAGGTAAAAGGGGACCTTCACGCATGTTTTGAGGCGAGCCAAGGCCCACCAGCGCACTCACGCACGCAGCTACTCGGCAGCTGCCGAGTGCTGCCGAGAGCACCGAGCAAGGTCGAGCGCTGCCGAGACCACCGAGAGCTACCGAAGCACCTGCCGAGAGCGCCAAGCCCTGCCGAGAACACCTGCCGAGAGCTGTCGAGAGCTTCCGATGCCTGCGCGCCACACCTATAAAGAGCTATTGATCGACTGTCAAGCTATTGAATAGACTACCGAGAGCTGTCGATCGACTGCCAAGTAGTTGAATCGAATGCTCGCACTACTGCAGAAAGGGGAATTTACGGGGGTCTTTAGGTATTTTTAACGGTGGTTTTAGAACCGCCATTATATCGATCGTCGTAAATGACTACGGCGGTTCTTCAAAACCGACGGAAAAAAGTTGGATATAACGGCGGTTCTGGAAGACATTCAACGACAATTTTAGAACTGCCGTAGAAACTGATTCAAGCTTTTGTGTGTGCCAAATTTGTAAATAATTATCAAAAATTTAATAGCTCTCCCGCAAGAGAACGAGATCGCGTGTAGGTTAACAAGTTTAACTGAAGTCGTCTCTCAAGGACTGGTGTTCGGAATTTCTAATGTTTGTTTAATCACAATGTTTAACACGAGAACTTGTATACATTTAGGTTTTGAAATTATAACTACGAGATTGAAAAGAAATAACTAATTCTCTTAAACTAATTAAACTAAACTAATTAATCAACTATAATTAACTAGCATGGATTGAACTACTACTACGACTATCAAGCATATGAATTCTCAAGAACAAAATTAATTATAAAATTCCCAAGCAATTGCATAACATGAATCAAATTATCAATTAATTACCCTAATATAAACAATAATTTAAATAAGCATAAAAAATCTCATCACCAAGCATGAACGAAAATAAAATGCAACAACTAATTAATATTAAAAAAGAAATTCTAAAGTTCAAAGCTTCAGTGATTCAACGGTTCAAACGATTCGAAATAAATAAACAAAACTAAAAACTCAAATGAAATAATTAAACCTAAATTATCTAGAATTAAACTAAGAATAACTAGAGTTTAGAGAACTTATTAAATAACTAAAGGTACTGAAAGATTGCTTTGAGTTCGGATTATGGATGGTTGATCTTGGTCGAGAAATCGGAACTTGAACGAACGTCTTTGTCTTGGTGTTTCGGATCTTGAATATTCGACGTAGATGAAAATATGTTGTAGGGTGTTGAAAATAGGTTTCTTAACCCTAGGTAAGTGTCTTGAGTCGTGGGTGTGTGTTTAATCCGAAATATGAAGGGTTTATATAGTTGTTTCATGACTTGGTGCACAAGAAACCCTAAAAATGCATTTTCAGCACGTGGAGTCAACGGGTGCGTCGAACGTCGCGGACGGGTGACGCTAGTCATGGCTCGGCAGGTGTGGCGTACAACGCTCGACAGGGGTGGCGCGAAGCGCTCGGCAACGTCGATGGTCTGGTTGGTTTGCGTCGGTCGACGCTCAGTGAGTTGACGCTCACAGAGAGTTGCGTAGGCCATGTGCGTCGATAGGTGCCGGAAAGCGTCGGTCAACTTGGGCAGCTCTCGGCAGCCAATGTTGGCAGGCAGCGTCGGCAACGCTACTATAATGGTTCCAGATGGAATAATCATTATAGATAATCGGCAGCATCAAATTTCTGCTACTCTTTCACTGGAAAGCTGATCTTTGTCTCTCGATCATCATACTTCATCCTCTGCATGCTGAACTCTTCCGGCTACTTAGCTATAAGGTGAAAAATATCAAAATATCACCTAATTGCATCAATCTAGATCAAAAAGCGGTAAAATAAGATGGAAGTACAAATATACGAAATTAAGCTTAAACTATCAAACTTATACAAAAAACAATAAGAAAAATAAAGTAAAATGCTATTAAAAACCAAGACAAATTAGTGCTAATCAACTACCCCACGCTTTATTGGTTTGTTCGTCCTCGAACAAATGATAGATTCAAAGAATAACCAAACTGAAAATAAATTCAACAATTTGAGTCGTGTCGTGCTACATAGATAATTCTAAAAATATAGATACAAGTAACGTAACGTCAAACACTCCATTCTTATTACATTGTCGCTCCAAAAATCAAATTCATGCATTCTCACTAAGGGAGATATATTTGGGTGTTTGCTCAAGCACTGAAGCATTGCTGCATAGGACGTGTAGACACTCAAGTCATAAAAATGCAAGCACAATAAACAAGAACCAAAAATTAGTCTCTTTTTAATCGCAAATTAAGTGTGCCATCAACAAAGAATTGGTAAAGGTCTTTACGGGTTGTAATGTAAGGCTCTTTGGACGGGTATGGTATATATAAGTCGTGTGGCTAACTCACGATCTAACATGATCAATAACTCACCAAGCTATTCCAATCATGAAGCTAATTGCTTCACCTCATTCTAGAAAAACCTCACTAAACACTCATAATGTAGCCTTTAATCTTAGGCTATTTCTCAACTCGTAACTCTAAAACCGACTTGTAGCGCAAACCACTTAAATACAATTGAAGCTTATAATATGCTTCTACACAACTCATGACTTTTAAACATTAGGCTTCATTAAACAATAAACACAAGCCTTTATTAACGTAGGCATTGACTCAACACGATCCAACTAGACTCACCATCCTTCTCTTTTTTTTAATTTTGTCCCTTTTCTATTTTTATGGGATCTTTTTATTTTTTTCTTTTTCTTTTTATTCTTTTTCTTTAAGGATGGTGGTCCCCAATACTATTACAAAATCATAAATCCCTTGGTAAATTTACAAAGTTCAACTAACCAATAAAAATAACGAACTCCTCTTACCCCACACTTTTAATGGTTACAGGAGTCGACTCAAAAATCACTCCTGGCTAATGAAAATGGATTATTTGGCTATGATTGGCTCATTCGGAATTTATAGTGGCTAAAATATATGGATATGGCCGGAATAAGGGTTTCTTATGTGCCTTGACGTCATGTTCAAAGCTAACTACACACAGCGATTTCAAAGAGATATCAAAACTGAAACTTATTCAAGTACATGCAATGATGATAATCACTCAGGCTACTCACTAGCTTTTTGCATACAAGATTTTGAATTGACGCTGATTTTAACGTTTTGCGAAATTAATTACGTCCAAGTACCATTTTACAATATATAAATTAAAATTTTGAAAAGTTTTATGCACTTATACACGCTCAAAGACAAGAACATGAAATCATACTTAGTTAACTTCGACAGGCAAGCCAGACAAATACAATTCAGCGCAGAAATAACAATCAATCACGTTAAGTAATAGTTATTACAGACCATAAAGTAATAAAAATTTTGCACAAATTATGAAATACAAATCACGCTCGACCATCTCCCCCCTCCTAAAAGACCGGCAATCTCCGTATTGCCTCAAACGCATATAAAGATAAAAAGAGGCAAGGAACGAGAAAACATCCCTAAAGAGTAAAATAGTCGAGCATTTCCATGTGGAATTTGTGCAATCGTTTGTGGCCATGATTGGAATGTCTTGATTAAAACTACAAAAAATAAACAAACAACGAAAACAAAGAACAAACTAACTAGTTAGAAAGGGAGATTTTTTTTAATGAAATAAATAAATAAAGGATATTAGAACCCGGTGGAAGGTCATCGGCAAGATTGTCGTCAATGTCCACCTCTTGATGGGTCTCGGTGGCAGAAGGCGGGTAAACAGCGCCGAAACATTCCTCGAGGCGAGAGAGACGAGCATTGATCTTCCGAAGGCTTCATCAATTACGGTGGTCACTAGTGCCGAACTTTTTTTCCATCGACTAAAATTTCTCGAACATTTGCTCTTGAAAAGCTCGGTTCTCCTCGATAAATCGACCCCAATCGGGACTCGGGACCGCATCGGCATGTGGGGTCGCTTGTGGAACCTCCTCATTATCCTCTTTGATATGACATGATGAGGATCCTCCTTGTCCAATGTTCTTCGCCTTAGAAGCCGGAACACGCACTACCGAGAGATAAGATATCCCGAGACAAGAAAAATCGCTATCGGCCGGATCGAACCCGAAGTAACGGGCAAGTCCGGTGATATAAGGTGCGAACGCGAGGAGCGGTTTCTGACTACCCGGTTTCCATCTGGTTACGTTGTAAAGTCCGTTTATGAATAAAGGGTAAAGCCGAGGCCGATGATCGTTAAGTAGACAATGAAGAACTAAAAGCTCTGGCTTGGTCACATTCGTCGCCTCCTACTTGCATAAAATGACTTGAGCAAAGATCTTATGAGCAATGTACATGGCCTCATCGCCAATTCGTGCACAATGGTAACGCTTGCAATCCCCCATATTCCCCCTCGTTATTTCTGCCCAAAAAGTGGGAAGGTCGAACTCCTTATTGTCTAGAATCGGGTCAACACCCTCGGTAGGCAATCCAAAAATCTCACCGGAAACATCTTCATTAACCTCAACCTCTTTCCCCCCAAGTCGACACTTGAAAGTTCTATCACGATAAATGTGCAAGGTCAAATAAAATTCATACATGAGCTCACGGTAACCGGGCAATTCCATCCGGAAGAATACCTCGCAACCGAGACCTTCGATGTAGGCGAGAACTTGAGCATGGTGCTCCGAACCGTTTTGTGCTTGCTCCTCTATGTCGTTAATGTGGATAGTCCTATGAGAAGCCATTTCCCAACCTCGAAAAGAGTCGAAACTCATCCCCTCATCACTATCGTAAATGGAGAACGGGGCATTGTATCTCCCCGAGATATCCTTGCGTTTTCCTGATGAAGCCTTCCTCTTACCCGCTCCAAACATAGTGAGCAAAATTCGGATGAAAAAGTGGAAATTTTGAACTTTTTGCTCTTTGGGGAATTTCGTCGAGCACTTGGTGGGCGTGTTCAAGAAACTATGAACCAAGATAATTCTTGAATCTAAAAGCACCTCAACTCAACCAAACATCAATAATAACGTACCCAAAGAAGCTTCAAGCGAAGTACCTTGGTAATTGAAGTTAAAACGAACGCAACCCGGAATTGAAGTTTGAACTTTCCTTCCCCTGTTAAAAATAAAAATCTGAAATTTATGAAGAATGGTTTCTATAGATTGTGAGAGGGTTGAGAAAATTGCAAAGGTTTGCTATGATTTGTTGGAATTTAAAGAAATGAGTAGAATGAAAAAGGAAGAATTTTTTTAGATAAACTTATTTTTTGGTGTAAAAGAGAAAAAGAAAATGGTTGGGGATGGTTTTAAGGAGTAAGGGGGTCAATTCCCGTGGGCCAGCCATCATTTCGGCGGGTAGGGTCAAATCTGGGCCGAGCATCAAAGACTGCGTCGACCGACGCTGTGCGCATCGACGCACACAGAGAATTTTCTCGGCAGGTGCGTCGGCAATGCCTCGGCCATGCATTGGGCGACGCGAGCACTCCAGGGCATCGACGCATGCGTCGATGCCTGTGTCGACTGATGCCTGGTATTTGGTCAATTTTTTTCTGCTTTGGTTAAGTCAGCGTTCCAAGACTTCTTCACCTATTCTAATCAGAATAAAATAAAGAAAAGAAATAGGTATAAACATAAAAGAAATTACTAAAGGATACAAAAATTTGGGTTGCCTCCAAAGAAGCGCAACGTTTTACGTCGCTTGCTCGATATATTTCAATGATTAATGCACGACTTGTGGTGGATATCCGTACTCCGCCTTATCATGCTCTCCAAATTTCTCGTCAAGACTTTCGTTGGGTCGGCAATTCTGAGGTCAGCTATAATGTCACAAAAATCAAGTCCAAACAGCTCAACTATCTCTTCCCAACTTAGAAAATTATCATTATCCTCGAGTACCATCTCATCCAAAACCGTTATGCTTTTAAGCTCTTGGACGCAAGCATCTATTGGATCGACATACGAACACTCATCTTCTTCGATCAAAGGCGCAGGGCATTTATTCATATCTCGCAATGAAAAAGTGACCGTCTCTCCCAAAACTGACATGCTCATCCTCCCCTTATTCACATCAATCACTGCATGGGAGGTAGATAAAAACGGACGTCCTAAAAGAATAGTATGCCCCTTGTCGTCACTCGGCATCTCCCCAACATCCAAAACTACAAAATCAACTGGAATAATCAATTCACCCACTCGCACCAAAACATCTTCAACTATACCTAATGGGTGTCGAATTGAACGATCCGCCAGTTGTAGACGCATTTTTGTCGGTTTCAAGGGTCCTAATTCAAATTTCTTATAAAGGGAATGCGGTAGTAAGTTAATTCCCGCGCCAAGATCAAGCATTTCGCGTGCTTGTTGTCCATTCTCCAATGAAATATTTACACAAAAGCTTCCAGAGTCCTTCTCCTTCGTAGGCAGCGGGTGATTGCATAATGCACTCACCTCTTTCGTGAGAGGAATGTACTGATTTGTCTCTGAACGCCTATGTCTTATAGCTAGCTCCTTGAAGAACTTCACATATGCCAGCATCATTTTGATCACATCCAAAAGAGGAAGGTTGATGTTGACGTTCTTCAGCAAGTTGTAAAGCTCCATGAACTTCTTATTTTATTTTACCGGTCGAAGGCGACTTGGAAATGGAACTCTTTCGAGAATCGACGAAGTGGGAGTTTTGTTCGTGAGCTTCCCCTTCAAAGATCCCGCAATGTAAGGGCTTGGTGTCTTATGCAATTGTTCCACCGGCTTGGATACATCTCCCTTTGGTGATGCCGGTGTTGGACTCTTCGTCATCTGTTCATCCCCTTCGTCATTTGTCTCAACTCCATTGTCAATCACTTTTCCACTACGTAGGACTTTAATTGCTGAGTCTTGCTCCGTTTGACTCGAAAATTTTTCCTTTTCCTTATTTGATCTCGCAATGTATGTCATCAATTTTCCTATCGTCCTATCCATCCTCTCCATATTCTTAGCATGATCATGCACTATCCTAGAGAGAATGGCAATACCATTCACCTTTTTCGATAGGTCGTCTATCTTTGCATTCACTTTCCTAAGTCCCTCTCTATTATGGAGCATCTCAGTCACTTGATTTTGTTGCCAAACCAACAATTGATCATTTGGTTTAACCGGATTTGACGTTTGCCCCTTCGTAGGTGGTGGTGGTGGGAAGTACTGTGGGTCGGTCTGTGGTTGCATCGGTATATAACTCGGGCTATCAGGAAACCATTTGAAATTCGGATGATCACGCCGTATCTGATTTTGATTAAGGGGCTTTGTCAATTTCTGCCAGGAATTATTATTTTGCTGAAAATTTTGAACGGCGTTTACTTCTACGTTCTCATCTTCGGCAAATGTCATTGGACATGTATTTGCTCCGTGCCCAAATCCTCTTGTGAAGGTTACGATTGTTGTTACATCATCATGTTCGTCAACAACTCCACTTGCTTTGTAAGTTTATCGAACTTGTCATCCTCCGCTCGCGCAACCGAAACCTCATTTACTCTTACTTTTCGAGGCCTTGAACTCTTTTGCCTCGACTTGTCACTCATATACTCAAAAAGATTCCATGCCCCTTTCGCAGTTAGATCTCCAAAATCTCCAACCCTCGTTTCCACTTGCTGCTTGAAAATTGGCAATAAGCCTTCATAAAAATAGGTATTCACCAACTCGAGACCATTGTTATGATGCGGACACGCAAGGAGAAGTTCTTTGTAGTGCTCCCAGGCTTCATGGAATAATTCACCTTCTTACTGCTAGAAGGTGGAAATTTCCCTCCTTAATGTCCCTATCGTTTGGGCCGAGTAAAATCTTCCAAGAAACTTCTTGAACACCATATCCCAATTAGTTAGGGAGTTGGGTTGCAATGACAAAAGCCACTGCTTTGCTTTATCCTTCAAGGTGTTCGGGAAAAATATCATCCTAAGTTTTCCTATTGTTAGACCCCTAGCTTGAATACCTGATAGTTTCTGGTAAAGTTTCCGAATGAAATTGAGTTGGTCTTCATTGGGCAAGCCGTAGAAAATCGGCAGCCTGCTTAAATAATCGGTCCTTAAGGGGTAGGCTCGGGCCGCTTGACCTAAGACTATTAGTGAGTTATATGGTCCAATGGTTGGGCACGCGAGGTCGCCTTGTTTATGCACATTTTGATATCGAGGGGCTCGTCTCCCTCCAAAGTTTGCAAGACCTCTGAAGTCCTCCCTACTCTCATAGTACTCATCATCTTCATTTAATTCATCATCCGCGTACCCATCCTCATATCCATCTTCCATCATATCATCATTTTGACAATTATATTGTCCACCTCTTCTATTTTTAAAACTGTTCGGTGCTCGTCTTCGATTTCGATTGTCATTATTCTGTTGGTTGTTCGGGGGCAGGGGCTCGTCATTACCAACTTGATTGCGCAAAAACTCCTCATTCACTCGTGCAAGGTATGCTAGAGCTTCGGCTTGATTCCTAACGTGTTGTGGATGGTTGATTGAGTTCCCTGGTATCACTACTTGACGATTATACAAATAAACGGAAAAACATAAAATAACACGAACAAATATTATCAAAACATATGCCAGTCCCCGTAAATGGCACCAATTTTTGATTCGAGCTTTTGTGTGTGCCTACTTTATAAATAATTATCAAAAATTTAATAGCTCGCCCGCAAGAGAACAGAATCGCGTGTAGATTGACAAGTTTTACTCAAGTCGTCTCTCAAGGACTGATGTTCAGAATTTCTAATGTTTGTTTAATCACAATGTTTAACACTAGAACTTGTATAAACTTAGGTTTTAAAATTATAACTACGAAGTTGAAAAGCAATAACTAATTATCTGAAACTAACTAAACTAAACTAATTAACCAACTATAATTAACTACCATGGATTGAACTACTACTACGACTATCAAGCATATGAATTCTCAAGAACAAAATTAATTCTAAAATTCCCAAGCAATTGCATAACATGAATCAAATTATCAATTAATTACCCTAATATAATCAATAATTAAAATAAGCATAAACAATCTCATCACCAAGCATGAACGAAAATAAAGCGCAGCAACTAATTAATATTAAAAATGAAATTCTAAAGCTCAAAGTTTCAGCGATTCAACGGTTCAAACGATTCGAAATAAATAAACGAAACTAAAAACTCAAAGGAAATAATTAAAACTAAATTATCTAAAATTAAACTAAGAATAACTAGAGTTTAAAGAACTTATTAAATAACTTAAGGTGCTGAAAGATTGCTGTGAATTCGGACTATGGATGGTTGAACTTGGTTGAGAAATCGGAGCTTGAACGAACGTCTTCGTCTTGATACTTCGGATCTTGAATCTTCGACGTAGATCTTGAACATATATGTTATAGGGTGTTGAAAATAGGTTTCTCAACCCTAGGTAAATGTTTTGAGTCGTGGGTGTGTGTTTAATCCGAAATATGAAGGGTTTATATAGTTGTTTATGACTTGGCGCACAAGAAACCCTAAAAACGCGTTTTCAGCACGTTGGCGTCGACGGGGGCGTCAGACGACGCGGGCGGGCGACGCTAGTCATGGCTCGGCAGGTGTGGTGCGCAGCGCTCAACAGGGGTGGCACGCAGCGCTCGGCAGTGTCGATGGTCTAGCTGGTTTGCGTCGGCCGACGTTCCATGGGTCGACGCTCACAGAGGGTTGCGTCGGCCATGTGCGTCGATAGGTGCCGGAAAGCGTCAATCGACGCGGGCAACTCTCGGTAGCCAATGTCGGCAGGCAGCGTTGGCAGCAGCGTCGGCAGCGCTACTATAATGGTTCCAGATGGAATAACTGTTATAGATAATCGGCAATATCAAATTCTTGCTACTCTTTCACCAAAAAGCTCGATCTTTGTCTCTCGATCATCATACTTCATCCTTTGCGTGCTGAACTCTTCTGGCTACTTAGCTATAAGGTGAAAAACATCAAAATATCACCTAATTGCATCAATCTAGATCAAAAAGCGGTAAAATAAGCTGGAAGTACAAATATAAGAAATTAAGCTCAAACTATCCAACTTATACCAAAAACAATAAGAAAAATAAACTAAAATACTTCTAAAAACCAAGACAAATTAGTGCTAATCAGAAACTGACATTTTTATTGCGGTTCTTGAAAAATATTTTATAGAAAATTTGTTTTCCAGAACGGACATTTTACGACGGTTCTTGAAAATACCTTCTAGAAAGTAGAAAAAATTTTTTTTAAAAAGAAATGAAAGAAGGTGCACCAAAATTGCCAATAATATGATTTTGTACAATATAACTTTAATTGTTGTAGAGAGAAACAACAATATTTCCATAAGAAACATCAAACCAAAACTCGTATCCAAATCCTCAGTTCACCTCTTAGATTCGATCATAAACAAAACAAATATCTAATGTTACCACAACGAAGATCTGCAAATCTTGTAAATTTTATGAGTTTCGTGATGTGAACACTCTGCCACTCCTCCACCAGCACCAACAGCCTTTACGTTTACTTCACGTGCATTATGATCTTCACTATTATTCGACGAATTAGCCACGCAGTATTTTTGCAGCCACCTATCAGTTTCCTAGAGGACATACATCACGCTCTTGTGTGATGCATAACCATGGCTCTCAAATGGAAGAATAACAGGCGACAAAGTGCACCGTGTCCTTTTAATGCGTTGTAGAAACGATCTGACTGCATGATGTGCAATAAGTGTACATGACATTACTCGGTAATTTGCGACCAAAAATAAAATAAAATTAATAAGGTAGGTGCAAATTAATAAAAGCTATAAGATAGCAAATTCTGAAGGATAATTATAAATATTACTCAAGTTTGGCCTAACCACAAGAAGAAAATAAATTAATAAATTATCTTTCACAATTACAGAAATCCCTTAGAAGTTTGCATTTTCTTAACAAATACCCTCTAAAATAGAAATAATTATCAAGGTGGTATTTATAAGTTTGAAAGATGGCTGGGTTTTAATATTATTATTACTATTATTTTGGTAACTATATAGGCCTCAAGGGTATAAGATAATAATGTACAACATAATATCCCACCTGCATTGTCAGGGTTCCTGGTGGTTGTCTTCTTCTCCATGGATAAGCATGATAGGCTTCTTAATTTTATTTGTTGATAATTATGGGCTCATTTCAAAATAAGTTCCAACAGCCTCCAAAAGTGTCATATCCTCATTCTGCATTTAATAATAATAATAATAAATAAAGGTCAATAAAATGCCAAACCATGAAACCAAGCAAGAAAATATCACAATCTATGGATTAAAGAAATCTGGAATCCAAATCTTATTTTTCTCCAATACCCTAGTACTACAATAAACAAACAAAAAATGATATAACAAAGAAAATAGAAAAGGGAAGATTAAAAAAACTAAAAAGTAGCAACTATATCGTTGTGAACATAGTTTTAATAACTACCTAAAACTCAAATGGAGTAAGCGTTCTGTTATATGCTCCAGAGCGAGCAACTCCACAAGAGAAAAGATGAGGCGCATGAGCAAGTAGATTTGCAGTCATGAAAATAACACAAATAAATAAACCTAATATTTTCACCAAATATTTAGTCTAACCAGCTATACATATAAATCCACTAGAGATAATTACACAAATTACCCCTAAGGTTTAGTCTAACTACCCAAAAAAAATTATATCAAGGGTACAGTAACACATAAAAAAATGTTAGGGATATTTGTAAAAAAAAAAACTAAAAAAAAAGTATTTTTGTGATTAGGCTAAACTTAAGGGGGTTGTTTTGCAATTAAACCTAAATATTAAGCATAAAAAAGGAAAGGAAAAACAAAGACAACAAAACAAAAAACAAAGACAGGAAATCAAACAAATTAGATTTAAAAGAAATGGAGACAACCTTGGACAACCTCATATTTAAGTACACAAGTAAGTATGCACTTACTTTTCTTACAAAGATGGGAAGAAAAACAATACCTCATCGAAGAAAAGTATGCATGGAGCACATGTCCTTGCACGGCTGAATATAGTACGTACTGCCAACTCACTTTCACCAACATATTTATTCAGAAGCTCCGGGACCTTGATATAGAACAGAGTAATACAGTCAGAAATCAACGAAATTCTATTGTCTAAAACTAAATTATGGTTAAATAAAACCTAAAAAGAGAACCTTGATATGTATGAAGTCCGCTCCTGTTTCATTAGCAACAGCTTTGGCGATCAATGTCTTTCCGCAACCGGGAGGACCATAAAGCAAAAATCCTATCTCCAAGTCCACCCCAAAACCCTGCAGAATTGATAAACTTATTCAAGGCCACAAACTTTTCTGATTGTCACTTAATAAAAGGACAATTACGAAAATTATCCATCAGCATGTTTTTCCTCTTTCGAAGGTTGTTGGTCGGCTCAGTTCACAAAAAATTCAATTTCAATTCCAATAATCCCAACATTATTAAACAAAGTCTCGACATTATTAAACAAAATATCAACATTATTAAACAAAATCAAGAACAACCGTCATAGAAATTGAAATTTGTAGTAGAAATTTATCAATTTTATGAGGGAAAAAATGAAATAGAAACAAAAACTATACTTAACCAACAATAAATGAAAAATCCAATAAATAATAGATCTGTTTCACTTTCTTCATTCTTATAGAAGTACGACTCCAAAACTATATCGAATATCAAGGGTACTGAATTAACAGACTTTATAACGATTAAAGGTCGAATATATTCTTCCTAGCATTTTCGTTTTATTATAGTTGACGACCACTGAAATTTATGGTTGGTCATGAAATACCAGTTCGACAATCCAACTCCGGCTTGAGAAAATTTAAACCCATTTAATTCAATTTGAATTATCTTTTAAATAAACTGAATTGTCTAACATTGCAACAACATAGTATTCATGAAAACTCTAATTTGTTTGGCCTTTAGAAATTAAAAAAATAATAATAATATATTACCACTATACGATACAACGTCAATGGCAATTAAGCTTCAAACACAGCACCAACCATCCCCCCAAAAATGCTTACAAACAAATACACCATTACAATAACCAATCAAACTAATATTCATTTCAATAACTTTACTTCACATCTTCGGCATAAAGGAGATATAGTAAACATAGGGAAACTAGAAAAAGCTCTAACTATTACATGAACAAAAAGATTAGAGTTGTTCCTTCACATCAAATTCCGCATAGAGTTCAGTAAGAAGAATTAGCATATTAATCAAAACTTGCACTTCACAAGATCTAACAGGTATCATTGTCACTAAATGAAGAGCACATTGCTACAGGGTGTTCTGGTCAAGATAATTATAACTTAACTACACCTCAACATAACCTTGTAGCATGAGTATGATTAAACACGGGGCAGTTTCATGCAACAAGCAGCATATTATATCTCCAAAGATTTTGCAACGTAAACCAACTTAAGTGAAAATGATGGTATCAACTCAATTCAAGTTTTATCACTTTAGAGAAAATATAGCTCAAACAAAATGTAATCAATATAAACTACAACAAAAAATTCATTATGGAGTATGAAAAACAACATCATTACCAAAATAAAAAAACACTCATGATGAATAAGACTAGAAAGCATTCAAAATCAAGTGTAATTTATTCAAATATTCATGAAGTTTATTACATCAAAACAGTATGCACAATAGCGAATGAAGCTTAGTTTCTCAAATTACACAATGTAGACACACATAATTCAACGAATAATTACACACAATAATTAAATCCAATAAATCAAAGTAGAGATAATCAGATACGAACCCAAATTCTTGGAGAACTGATGAATCGGCGGCAGGACCTTCAATCGCTGCTTCAGGATCATCTTCTTCCTCTGGATCCTCAAAACTTGGGGCCATTTCAAAAACCTGTGGAGATCCTTTGGCCTTTTCTCGAACAGAGGGTTTGAAACTTTCTCCGTCGTCCTCCTGGCTGCGGCCACTGGCCTCGCGCCCTTCTTCAGAGCCTGAAAAATACCATTGCATTCAGAGTTAAAGAATTAGGAATGAACAAAAGAAGCACATCATCATCATGGACAGAGAGTTGGGAGGATTTTCTTTTTTTTTTACCATTTTTTTGATTTGCTGTGAGGAATGGAGTGTGGGTCTGTAAACCGGCTGAGAAACCCTAAATATTAAACCTCACTTGCATATGGTGTGGAGGTCGGAGGTTAGGGTTTTATGCTCTGGACCTAATATGCCCCATTTTTTTCTTCAACCCTCACTTATCGTTGGACGATGACGAGCCATCGGCGAACGACCGACGTAGATTGTTCCCAGTTTTGGGGATAAAATGCTTCTGAAATTTTGGAATAAAACTTGGGAATAAAATACTTCAGATAGAATGCTTCTGAGATCAATTTCCGAATGTGCTTCTTGAATGCAATTTTGTGGATAAAACAATGGGATAAAATGGCCTAAGTGTATGGATTGGGTTGTGTTTGAAGTTTGGGGATAAAACGACGGGAACCCCTGTGCAAAAAAAAATTTAATTACACATTCTACGTCGGTTCTACAATTACCACCGTAAAAAAGTGGGATTTAATGGCGTTTCTATAAAAACATTGTAGAATGTGTGAGTTTTACGGCTGTTCTATAAATCTGTCGTAGAATGTTTAAGTTTTTACGACGGTTATATGTGAACCGACGTTAAAATAGGCTGGCCTTCAATTTTTACGTCGGTTCATGTTTTGCTTGTAATTGTTGTGTTTTTATTCGTGTTTTTAGATAGAATTTTATAATGATTTTAGTAGTCTTGAGTCGTTTTTTGTTAGGTTTTTAGGTCGTTTTTCTTGTTTTATTGTTTTTCGTGTTTTTTTGATTTTATATTTAATTTGGTTAAATGGGTTCAATTAATTGGTGTTTGGCATAATTCTTGGGGTTTTATGTTTAAAATTCCTAATTTTAAAGGTGGAGAAATTAAGGGCCAAAATACAAGTTAAGACGAGCCAAGACATGCCAACTCAAGCCAAAAACTAACTCCAAAAACGCCAAAACATTCTGCAATGGTTGTCAAGGCGCGCCACGTCGCGCCAAGCCAAGCCTGACCATGACAGTACAAGCCTGAACGTGCCAGGACTCGCCAAACGAACCTTGGCGCAAGTTGGCCCGAGCCAAGGCGCGCCTGCGCGCAGCTGCCGAGTCCCGCCCGCAAGCCTGCCGCATCCTGCCGAGACCGCGCACAGCCAGCGCGCGCCAGCGCTTGGAATCTGCCGAAGCCTGCCGAGTCCCGCCCGCATGCCCGCGCGCAGCCAGCGCGTGCCAACCGACGCCAGCACATGCCATCGCTCGAAGCCTGCCGAGACCTGTCGGCCACGCCCGGCCATGCGCGCCCAGGCTAGGCCATTGCCGAGCCACCTCGAGCCGAAACGAGCCAAATCAAGCCCGGGGTCGAGCCAATTGGCTAGGAAGGTCAACACGGGTCAATTTTGGTGAAACACGGGAATTTCAAGCCTTTTTGGCTAATCTGGCCCAATTAAACCCAATTAACTTGTATAAATAGAACCTTTCTTTCATTTTGAAAAAACACCTCTTATTTTCTCCCAACCCAAGCTTGGGTTTGGGATTAAAAAAATCCTCTCTAGTTTTTAAGATCTATTTTCTCTCTCTTAGGTTTTAGATTCAATTTGAAACTTTGATGTAATTTCTTTTTCTAGATGTAGATTTAATTTCAAGCACCTCCTTGGGTTTGTAAGCCTAAGAAGAATCCAAATACTCCTTTGGATTGTTACTTTGATGCAATTACATTCAAGCTTTGTTTCATTTCTTAATTYAAGTAAGTTTCCCTTCAATTTCATRTCTTATGCTTTARTTCCATGCTTGTTCTTCATTTCCATGATTTGTTCTTCATTTTATGCTTTTTCTCTTAGCTACTTGATTTCATGATGAAACATGTGAATTGACTATGGATTCTAGTTGAGTGACATACCTAGGCTATAGATCGGGTCCTTGATCGTCATGATTTTGAGTTTTTCCTATGCTTTATTTTGATTTTTATTTTTATGCTTTGTTTCATGCTTAAATCCTAAATCTAGGCTTTGTTTCTTGTTATTTTTCTTAAAGTTTTGAACTTTCTTGTCAACTCTCCTTTCTCTTTACATCCATGCTTTCAATTTTTGTTAATTTGCTTTATTTAAGATTTTATGCATAGTTGTACCTTGTGCTTGCATGCTTGTACTTGGTAAAACAATGCTTGTTTTTACTTGTTTTCATTAATTGCTTGCATTCTCATGTCAAGGCATCCGACGAGGCATCCTACCAGTTTGCGCTTTCATTTTTAGGATAGTTAGATACTTTAATTGCTTTATTTTCATTTTCCTTTTATTTTCCAAGCTTGAAACACATTGAAACTTGCAATTGAATCGATTTCCGATAAAATCGAGCCATGAACCCGATGATATTCATCACCACTAAAACTCAGAAACAAGATGGCGCCGTTGCGACTCGGCTTGGTTAAGGCTTTCGATTTGGTTGTAGTTTCATAGTGTTTTTAGCTTCTTTGTTATGTGATGTTTTTGTTTAGTATGCAAGGCTCTTATAACTATGGTGGATACATTCCCAACATGGGAGGGCATGGTGCAAACAATGTTGGGAATGAGATTTATAATGGATTTGGCAACGTGGGAGGGCATGGTGCAAACCACGTTGCTAATGGTGGATTCGGCTATGGTCAACCCAACATGGGAGGGCATGGTGCAAACCATGTTGGGTCGAGCGGCTTCTTGGGTTCAAACGGTTCGTATGGAGGTTACGRAGCCCCTACTCCTCAAATTCCGAGCATGTATAACGGGGGCTTTGTTAATCCAAATGGGATCGTTGGTAACCAAAATCCGAATTCCACTCCTTATGGTGGCTATAGTGCTCCCACTCCCTATCCGAATATATATATTGGTGGCTTTGAGAGTCCCGGCTCGTATGGCGATTCTCGTTCTTCCAATTTCAATCAAGCCCCGGGTGGTGCCACTACTAAATCTCAAGCTCTCGAGGCCTATGGTCGCTTTGGAGGTTTTATCTCCGTTGCACCCCCCGTCCGCACTATGAGAGACTTTAGTAGACCCTTTGTGGGGGGGTTTCCTCTTGAAGAGCCACAATATTCTCCACCAACACATGAGGTGTTTCCACCCTTATCGTCCAAGAAGTTTGAGTTGGTTACGAAAATTGCGGCATTGAAGGCTCAAATTGCTCAAATGTCTAGCCCGAGACCGACTCCTCCTTGTGCGGGTCCCGACTGTCCTACTCCACCGCCGCCTCACGATCCTCTTGTTACTTATCTCATCGACCCCCTACCTTCGCCTACTTTTCCGGTCCCGTTCCTTGAAAAGTGTGGGGTGGTTGATTCGGTTATCTCACCGATGGATGAGGCCGTGGTTTCGATTCCGAGTGTTTTTACCCCTCTTGACCCCTTACCTTTCACTTCGACACAATCTTGCGAAGAGTGGGTGTATATGGACTTCATCAAGGCCACGGTCGAACGAGTTTGTTTGGAAGAGAGGAGCAATGAGGAGGAGGTTGGCCCGGATGTCGATATTGAGGGATGTTGTGAGGATGAGCCCCTTGTTCTACATGATGAGTCCATTGTGCCTCTATGTGACCCCAATTTGTGTGTCAATAACTCTCGGTGTGTCGTTGAGGGCAACGACGACTTTTTAGAGGGGGAGGTGGGGGTTATTGACGATAAGATTAAAAAAATTGACGATTATATTGAGGAGGAAGAGGTGAGCAAGCCGATTATCATCTTGGAAAACTCGAACCGATTTGAAGAGGAGAGGATGGTTGAAGGATTTACAATTTTTAAGGGTGCTATGGATTGGATACCGGAAGTGAGTAAGGGAGTTAGTTCTTTAAATTCGAGTTTTGATGATATGATGAGAGTCGGGATGTGGAGGTTGTTGTTGGAGGGCTTGATGTTCGTACTCGCCGGGAGTGAGTGGGTGAACCCCATTCACATGGTGCCCAAGACGAGTGGCTCGTTAGTTCTTAGGGATGAAGAAGGAGAATTATTGGCCATGAGGGCTACGACGAGATGGAGGATGTTGATCGGTTCTAAGAAGCTTAGTGCGGCTACCAAGAGAGATCATTTCCCTCCCTCGTTTGTCGATCAAAGGTTGAATAAGCTAGCCGGCCATTACTCCTATCGCTTCTTTGATGAGTCTTCGGGTCACTTTAAGATCACCATCCCACCCGAGGACCTAGCCGAGACGAATGTCGATTGCCCGCTCGGAACGTTTGCTATTTGGCGGATCTTATATGAGCTATGCAATGCGCCAAAGACGTTCCAAAGAGTGGATCCTCCCGACAAGGAGGATATTGTCTTGGTGTACCCTCCCGTTATCTTTCAACCTTGATCAAAAAGGGAGTACGTCAAGCTAGTGACGTAAAACAAGCGCTTCTTGGGAGGCAACCCAAGTTCTTTCCATTTCTTTCTTTTTTATTTCTTTTATTGAAAAATCCAAAAACATTCAAAAATTCAAAAATCCAAAAACATTTGAAAAATTGAAAATTAAAAAAAAATATTTTATTGAGTTCATGTACATATTTCCTTGTGTTTTTAATTTCGTGTGATTCTCTTTTCTAGGTTTTATTTTCCGTCGTCGACCATTGGACGATTGATAAAAAGTGGTAGCGTTCGTGGAGCCGGAAGATACTAGCCATGCTCGATATTTGCTTAGATTGCTTAGATGCCTAGGTGGACCCCACCGAGCTCGACCTAAACTCGCTCGATTGAGGAAGTTTCTATTCACCCTCCTTTTACTTGATTTTCATTAAAGTGCGATAAGGGTATTGCATGGTTTAAGTGTGGGGTGGGTAGGTGGTTAGAGTCCGGGTATTACAAAGCATGTTTTGTTGTTCTTAACTCGAGCCTTGGCGAAAGTGACGCTTACTATTTACGCATTTATATGGTTGAGTCGATTTTTGTGTCTTTTGAGTCGTTATTACATTGTTGAACAACTCCACGTGCTTGGAAGTTTGAATAGTTTACTTGTCGGGTTTTTGCATGTTTATGGCCTCTTGTGTGAAGGGTTGAATTTTTGTGCTTCGTCCAAAAACCGCCTATATATATATATAATCAACATTTTCTCGTGAAAAGATTGCAAAGCTCTAAAATCTCTTTTGATTTCGCTCCCAAATTCGGTGCAAACTAGTGAGTAGCCTTGTGTGATTTATCGGCTTGCTTGCATTTTTTACGG
>BMAC01000262.1:436556-471933 GCA_014905375.1 Phtheirospermum japonicum | reverse complement strand
TCTCCATAAAGTGTGAGGTGAGAGGGTATGTCGTTAGTTGACTCAGAATGTGTGGGAAATCGATTGTGGGTTACGGGTTTTGAGTTGCTTATAAAAAAAAAAAGAAAAAAAAAAGAATAATACTCCAACACAAATCACGAAAAGTGATAAAGCGTGCGTTCATGTGTAAAGCCTAATTAAAGGCTAAGATTAGTGAAAAGAAGCAAGTTCAAAAAGCTTCTAAGTGTTGTGAAATAAAAGTCGGGAATGTGGATGAATGAAAGGGTTTCGAATGATAGTTTGGTGAATTGGGAAAGGTGAAGCGATCATAAGCTTCGGGTTTTAAAAGTTAGGATTTTTGTGTGTTATTGATCACGTTTGATCGTGTGTTAGCCACTATATCCAAATGTTCCATTCCTTACCAAAGAGCCAACATTACAACCCATAATAAAGACCTCTTTCGATTCTTATTTGGTCATGTACTATGAGCTATTTTGAGCGTCCGAATTGTGAAATCTTGACGAGTGCATGCATTTTCCGATTTGAACGTATACACGTCCCTTATCAAACGCTTGAGCGAATTGAGCGAACACCCTTAAAATTCCATTTGTGAGGAAGTCATCGGTTTGGCTTGCGTTTGAGGAAGAGTAATACAAGCATTGCTTGACGACATCGAGTTTATGTTGATATTTCCATCATATAAATAAGGATAAGCACAAGGATTTTTCTTTTTACACAATGTTCATTGCGTGTGCACTCTCGATTCTTTTCGTTGTTCGAGGACGAACAAACCGATAAGTGTGGGGTAGTTGTTTTGCTTGTAATTGTTGTATTTTTCTTCGTGTTTTTTAGAAAGATTTTTATATTGATTTTAGTAGTCTTGAGTCGTTTTTCGTTACGTTTTAGGTCGTTTTTCTAGTTTTATTGTTTTTTGTGTTTCTTTTGATTTTATATTTAATTTGGTTAAATGGGTTCAATTAATTGGTGTTTGGCATAATTCTTGGGTTTTTATGTTTAAAATTCCTAATTTTAAAGGTGGAGAAATTGAGAGCCTAAAAACAAGCCAAGACGAGCCAAGACATGCCAACTCAAGCCAAAAACTAGCTCCAAAAATGCCAAAACATTTTGGAATGGTTGTCAAGGCGCGCCACGTCGCGCTAAGCCAAGCCTGACCATGACAGTACAAGCCTGGACGTGCCAGGACTCGCCAAACGAACCTTGGCGCAAGTTGGCCCGAGCCAAGGCGCGCCAGCGCGCAGCTGCCGAGTCCTGCCCGCAAGCCTACCGCATCCTGCCGAGACCGCACACAACCAGCGCGCGCCAGCGCTTGGAATCTGCCGAAGCCTGCCGAGTTCCGCCCACATGCCCGCGCGCAGCCAACGCGTGCCAACCGACGCCAGCACATGCCAGCGCACGCCAGCGCCCGAAGCCTGCCGAGCCCTGTTGGCCACGCCCGACCATGCCCCCCCTGGCTCGGTCATTGCCGAGCCACCTCGAGCCGAATCGAGCCAAATCAAGCCCGGGGTCGAGCCAATTGGCTAGGAAGGTCAACACGGGTAAATTTTGGTCAAACCCGGGAATTTCAATCCTTTTTGGCTAATTTGGCCCAATTAAACCCAATTAACTTGTATAAATAGAACCTTTCTTTCATTTTGAAAAAACAACTCTCATTTTCTCCCAACCCAAGCTTGGGTTTGGGATTAAAAAAATCCTCTCTAGTTTTTAAAGTCTATTTTCTCTCTCTTAGGTTTTAGATTCAATTTGAAGCTTTGATGTAATTTCTTTTTCTAGATGTAGATTTAATTTCAAGCACCTCCTTGGGTTTGTAAGCCTAAGAAGAATCCAAATACTCCTTTGGATTGTTACTTTGATGCAATTACATTCAAGCTTTGTTTCATTTCTTAATTTAAGTAAGTTTCCCTTCAATTTCATATCTTATGCTTTAGTTCCATGCTTGTTCTTCATTTCCATGATTTGTTCTTCATTTTATGCTTTTTCTCTTAGCTACTTGATTTCATGATGAAACATGTGAATTGACTATGGATTCTAGTTGAGTGACATACCTAGGCTATAGATCGGGTCCTTGATCGCGATTTTGAGTTTTTCCTATGCTTTATTTTGATTTTTATTTTTATGCTTTGTTTCATGCTTAAATCCTAGATCTAGGCTTTGTTTCTTGTTATTTTTCTTAAAGTTTTGAACTTTCTTGTCAACTTTCCTTTCTCTTTACATCCATGCTTTCAATTTTTGTTAATTTGCTTTATTTAGGATTTTATGCATAGTTGTACCTTGTGCTTGCATGCTTGTACTTGGTAAAAACAATGCTTGTTTTTACTTGTTTTCATTAATTGCTTGCATTTTCATGTCAAGGCATCCGACGAGGCATCCTACCAATTTGCACTTTCATTTTTAGGATAGTTAGATATTTTAATTGCTCTATTTTCATTTTCCTTTTATTTTCCAAGCTTGAAACA
Source organism: Phtheirospermum japonicum (assembly GCA_014905375.1). Lineage (NCBI taxonomy): Eukaryota > Viridiplantae > Streptophyta > Magnoliopsida > Lamiales > Orobanchaceae > Phtheirospermum > Phtheirospermum japonicum. The sequence continues at coordinate 469,480 of BMAC01000262.1, read as the reverse complement.
CATTGAAACTTGCAATTGAATCGATTTCCGATAAAACCGAGCCATGAACGCGATGATATATTATCACCACTAAAACTCAGAAAACAGTTCACATATAACCATCGTCGAATATGTGAGTTTTTAAGGCGGTTCTGTGATAACCGTCGTAGAATGTAGGATTCTAGGACGGTTTTATAATAATCGTCATTAAACTAATGATTTAATATCGGTTTTTTGGAAACCGCCGTAAAAACATATTTAAACAGCGGTTTTCCAGAACCGTCGTTAATGAGGAACCGTGAGTTCCCCTTTCTCCAATAGTGTCGACAGTGTGTTTCCGCCCATGCCTGTCAAGCCGAAGGCAGTCGATCGATTGTTGTGCCAGTCGATCGACTGCATCACCGAGGCCCGCCGAGAGCTGTCGAGCCCAGCCGACATCAACCGCACACACCCGCCCAATGTTGCCGAGAAGCACGCACCACGCCCGGCCTTCCCTGCCAAAGCCTGCAGATAGCGGCCGACAGCGCCCGCTCAACGCCGAGCTGTCTCGGCCAATGTCGAGCCAATCAAGCCCAACTCAACCCAAATTGTCTAGAATGACCATCTTGGGTCAAAATTGGTCAAACATGGGACATCCAAGCTTATAAGTCTTAATTGACCCATTTACCCCTAATTTAACCTAGTATAAATAGATAAACTTCTCTCATATAAATCCAACCTCCTCCCAACGCATGCTTGGATTTGGGACTTAATCTCTCTCTCTCTAGTTCTTAGATTTTAATTTTCAAGCATTTCCTTAAATTTGTAAGATCAAGAAGAATTCAAGTATTCCCTTGAATTTTATTTTGATTGTAATATCATTCAAGCTTTTGGATTCTCTCTTTAACTCAAGTGAGCTTTCTTTTAATTTCATGCTTGCTCTTCAATTTCATGCTTATTCTTCACTTTATGAATCTTGCCTTAACTCTTTGATTAGTTGCTAGATCTTGTGAATCATCCATGGAATCTAGGTGAGTGACACATCTAGATCATAGATCGAGTCTCAGATCTTTTTTATTTTAAGTCTTTCATATGCTTTATTTTAGTTTAGGGAAAAAACCTTTTACCATCCGAACTATTACGATTTTCACAACTTACCATATCAACTTCTTTTTGCGACAAACAACCATACCAACTATGTGTATTTTACAACTTACCCACCAAAACCAGAATTTTGGTAGTTTCGGACACCTCATCCGGTTTGTTGAGGACTTTTTTGTAACTTACAACTCATAAATATTATATAAGTTTGGACCCGACCAGGATACAACTCTTCTATAATTTTTCCTTCTAACAATTGACAGCATATCTTATTCATATTCGGCCTTAAAAAATTCAGACCAGTAATGCTAAAACTCATTATGAAAAAATAATGTTTAAAGAATAACATATTAAGTCTTGAAATTCACTTTTCGGCTATTCTAGTCTCGCATTCTTTAATATAAATGTGCACATGAAGTAAGAAGATATTATCCAACATAACTTCTACAATATACTTAATCATCAAGTAAAAACATGCTCGGACATTAATTATTCAAACACATTCTACCCTTTTTTTCAACCAAAAACTCTATTTTTGTTTTTGACATTTCATCGAGCACCTTGTATACTTCAAGCATAACAGCTTGCATTTCCTTTTTCCCAACATTTTATTCTGGAATTCTAATCAGTAACTAACAATTGCTAACTAATTAACAAAACTCACAAGAAGCATGCCAAAGCCCTGAAGGCAAGCACTGCACAAATGAGAAGTACATCATGCATAGATACAGGTACCCAGGCCATTGGCGTTTTCAATTAACATAATTCACAAATTGAATCACCAAGAAGATTGCAAACGACATTTTCAGATAAGAATAATAATAATAATAAAGTAATAACAGGAGCAACAACACTTCGAAGAGCCGTCGAAGGATTTACAGACGTTGAAGCATTCTTGAAGACCTACAGATCAAAGAACTCCTCCACTCGAGTAAACCACCGGAGCAAAATCATGTCAGAAACCAAAACCTTGTCTACGACGAGTTCCTAAATAGTCGTTATGAAACCTTCGAGGCTTTCAACTTCTACACCGATTAATCGGAGGGGAAACGATTGGTCGCCGTCAAATGGTAGTAATCAAATCTGTTCGCAGCCGGTGAGCCCCCGATCAGAGCGGAGTGTACGGGGTCCGAATAGGTTGGGTCTGAACTTATATAATATTTATGAGTTTTAAGTTACCAAAAAGTCCTCAACAAACTGGATGAGGTGTTCCAAACAACCAAAATTCTTGTTTTTGTGGGTAAGCTGTAAAATACGCATAGTTGGTATGGTTGTTTGTCGCAAAAAAAAAGTTGATATGGTAAGTTGTGAAAATCGTAATAGTTCGGATGGTAAAAAGTTTTTTTCCCTTTGGTTTAAATTTTCATGCATAGTTTTAGGTTGGATCTTAGATCTACCCTTCGTTTCTTGTTGTTTTTCGTAAAGATTTAAACTTTCACGTCAAAACTTCTCCCTTTTTTCCATTGATGCTTTTAATTTGTGTTAATTTTCATTGTTTAGGATTTTATGATCATGCATGCATGGTCGTACTTTAGGTTATTCTAGTTGTACTTGATGAAACATTGCCTTTACTTGCTTGTTTTGCTTATTTCTTGCACTTTCAATTTGGGCATACGACCAAGGCATCCTACCAACTTGCATCTTACATTCCTTAGTTATTTTATTTTTATAATTTCATTTTATTTTCGCTTTTCCTCTACTTTCACAAGCTAAAAACATATTGATTCTTACGATTGAATCGAATTCCGATAATACCGAGCCATGAACCCATATTTCTTATTTCATCACCACTAAAAATTACAAAACAAAATGCCGCCGTTGTGACTCGTCTTGGTTAAGGTTTTTGATTCGCTTGTATTTTCTTTATGTTTCTAGCTTTCTTTTGTATTTGACGTTTTTGCTAAGTATGTTAGATACTTGTGGCTATGGTGAATACATTCCCAACATGGGAGGGCATGGTGAAAACCATGTTGGGAATGGGGTGATGTATAATGGATTTGGCAACGTGGGAGGGCATGGTGCAAACCACGTTGCTAATGGTGGATTCGGCTATGGTCAACCCAACATGGGAGGTCATGGTGCAAACCATGTTAAGTCGAGCGACATGGGTTCGAATGGTTCGTATGGAGGTTACGGAGACCCTACTCCTCAAATTTCGAACATGTATAATAGGGGCTTTATTAATCCAAATGGGATCGTGTCAGGCCCCATTTTCGAAAAGTGTAAAACTTAATTTTTCATAATTAAAACTTCCAAGAACAAGGGCATGAGTTTTCAATAAATCCCAATCACAATAAATTTGAGCGGAAGCGTGAATAAAACTTAACATTAATTTAAAACAGGAAATTCACTTAACGCATCAAATAGTAGTACTCGACTATTCAAGAAGTTTTAAATAGAAACACAAGTCTCAATCTTGTTTTTAAACTTGACAAAACTAAAGATACCAATCCATAGAGAAGAAAATAAAATAGCGTTGAAAATAACATCTTCGCATCCACCGCCTCGTACCACGTCCAACTCCTCAACCTGAAAAGTTTGATAAAAATGGGTGTGAGCTTTCAACTCGCTCAGTGGGGATTTGTTTGTCAATATTAAACACAAATCATACAAACCATAAATGAATAGCTACAACACACTGTCAGTCGTTCATAGATGTTGGCCAACCATAGATTTAGCTCGAAAGCTACTGTTGTTTTAGCCCGAAAGCTACTGTTGTTTTAGCCCGAAAGCTACTATGGAATGTTGCATTGAGACATAGATAATTCATACAATCGCATTTAACATAGTCAAACATAGAACACGTTCGGCAATGTTAAGAAGAAATCATATAAATCATAAATGAATGGCTACAACACACTATCATGGTTTTAGCTCGAAAGCTACTATGGAATGTTGCATTGAGACATAGATAATTCATATAATTGCATTTAACATAGACAAACATAGTTTTGAAAAGAGTTTAGAATCACCCACTTGAATGTAGTTTCGTAAAGATGCGAATGTAGATGCTCGTGCTTGAAAATCCTAAGTTTGAGGACCCTCGTTTCCTACAATGAAAATAGTAATTTAACTTAGTACTTGGTTTAAAAAATAAAATATATATATATATATATATTGAATAATTTAAAAGGTAATAAAACCATAGCCATGAATCGAATGTCCGGTTAGGGAAAATAAGGCCAATAGTGTTGTTTTATTAGGGTTCTTGGAATTTGGAAGGGTATAATTGAAGTTTTGGGTAAATTGGAGGCTCAATTGAATAGGAATAAGATCTGGGGGTTAATTGAACAAGGGTAAGAGCTGGGGTAAAATTGGAAATTTTCTGGAAAGTTGGGGGGTCAATTTGTAAGTTTTGAAAAATTGGATCATTAAAAGGGTTTCAACCCTAATCTCCTTTACAACCCGTCAGCCCTCTCTTTTTCTTTCTCTCTCTTCTTTCCTTTCTCTCGGCCGAAAATCCAAAAATCGGCCAAGGGCACAGCGGCAAAATTGGACGGCGAGGGGCAGCACCGGCGATGGGGCGCCATTGGCATCGCTCTCTCTCTCTCTCTCTGGGCCCGGGCGAAGAAGGGCGGCGGTGGCTTGGTGTGGCAGCGTCCGCGGTTGCAGGGGCCTTCATAACGAAGCGGCGGCGGCAGCGAGAAGCGGCAGCTGTAGGCCATCAGCGAGGCGGCAGTGGCTGGTTCGCTTCTCGTGTTTTGGTTATTCGGTGGCGGCTGAACCAAGGCGGCAACGCTTTTCTCCCTAACTGCCGACGGCGACCTTCGATTTTGTTCACTCCTTGGCGGCGGCTCGGCGAAAGGAAACGGCGACGGAGTCGGGCTTTGGGTTCGAGGAAGGCGTTGGCCTTTGGGTTGAAAGTGTTTGCGGGTCTGTGGGTTCGGGCTGGATGGAGGCTGGTAAACGGGCTGTGGTCGTGACGGCGGTTGGGGTCACCTCCGCGAGGCGGCGGCGACGTCTCCCTTTCGACAGCAACCATCAATGCTTCGCGGCTGAGAGCGGGCGAGTCGGCTTGAGGGTCTGGCAGTCGGCGGCTGACGAAGAATGTGGTGGAGATGGGGCTAAAACGGGGTGGTTTCGGGTTTTTGACGGTTTGGGTTTGGCCGGAGTTGGTTCACTTGTCGTTTGACGCGGCCGGTCGGTTTCGGTTTCGGGCTGTGTTGGGGACTGTGGTTTTGGTCGGAAAACGGGTTGTGGTGGTGATGGTTTGGACAGTAAATGTTGTTGTTTGGGGTTTTGGAGATTGAACGGAGGTTCTGGCTTGGTTTGAAAAATTCAGAAACACAAAAGAAAGAAAAAAAAAAACAATCTCATTACCTGTATGTTGTGTTGTTGTTGGCTGCTAGCCGAAAGCAGAAAATGAAAGAAAAGTTGGGTATTTGTAGTTGTTTGTGGAGGAGTGTGTAATGTGTGGCTGTGAAATGTGTTGAAAGTGTGGATGTTGGGGATAAGGTTTTGGTATATAAATCAAGACAAAACAATTAAATAAAAGAATTCATTTTTGTTTTGAAAAGTTAGAGTTGTGGTGGGCTTGGGCCAAGTTATAAGGTTTGAATTGGGCTTGGGTTAGAATTTTGTAAACAAAATATATGTTGAATTTGGGCCTTAGTAAAATAAAATAATAAAAATAATATTGTTTAAATTTGGTTTTGGTAAAAATAGAATAAAATAAAAATAATGTAATTGGATTTGAATAAAAGGGCTTATTGGACTAGAAATAATAAACTATAAAATTAAAGAATTAAAATAAAATAAAAAGAAAAATTGGGCTCAAAATAATAAATAAAATAAAAACTTGGGCGTTACAACCTACCCCCCTAAAAATAATTTCGTCCTCGAAATTCAGATAGACTTACCTCGATTCAGCAGTTGCATGTTAAACACTCGAGCCCTTCCTCCTGGTCCTTTCTTCTCTGCAAACTTAGTGTTGCCGAAAACCGGACAATCATCAGCCAGATGCCCTATTTGCTTGCAGCGAAAGCATGCATTCTTCCCTGCTAGACATTCTCCAAAGTGACCTTTCCCACAATTCTCACAAACGGGCTTAGCAGGTTGATCGGCTTGATTATGTCCATCCTTCTTTCCTTGTTTGTCAAGATTTTTATTCTCGCCTCGGTTCAAATTTTCACCTTTCCTCTTTCTCGAATTCTCCATTTGCTTTCGATCCATATCTTGGCTAGCAGCTATCTCTTGTGCGCGCTTAACTGTCTCAGCATACGATAAATCTCCATGACTTTTGAGGATATGCCTAATTCCTGGTCGCATCCCATCCAGAAATCTACGAGCCTTGTTTAAGTCGGTATCCACCAAGTGGGTTGCAAATCGGCTTAGTTCGGTAAACTTCCCCTCGTAGTCCGTAACCGACATCCCCTCTTGCCTTAACTCCTAGAATTCACGTTCCTTTTGCTCACGATAAAACCTTGGGTAGTATTTACCTCTCAAAATCTCTTTGAACCCACTCCAAGTTAGCGCTTCACGCTCTTGCTCAGTTCTGGTTCTCCAATAACCTTCCCACCATCGATCTGCTCCTTCAGTCAGTTGATACTCAGCGCAAATCACTCGTTGAGCATCGCTGCAATCCAGTAGTTTGAAAGTTCGTTCCAGAGAACGGAGCCAATCCTCAACGTAAATAGCTTCCTCTTTCCCAGTAAAGGTGGGAGGTGCATAGCGGCGAAACTGCTCCACTATTTGAGCATGATTGTTCATGGGTACAACCACATCATTCATACTCTGACCAGCTTGATTTGTATGGGATGTTTGGTTAGTAGCATGAGCTTGGTTCGTATCATTTCCTTGATTCATGGCATTGGTTAGGGTTTGACCTCTACGAGTACGTCTCGGAGGCATTGTCCTAAAATCATTGCATGGGGTTTTGTAAAGTTCATCGTGCATAGGGATCTATAGTTCGTCTAAAAAGTAGTTCTCATGGAAATAGTGCATGCATAGAAACAAGTGATTTGTGAAATGTCATAATGATCGTGTCTATAGAAATTCCTTCACATAGCGTAGCATAGCATAGCATAGTATAAGATTTGCAATAGTAAAATGTCATAGTGATCATGCCCATAGAAATCCTTTCGCTTAGCATAGCATAGCATAGTATTTGCAATAGTAATGACCTTGTATTYGTTGTGGTGAGCATGMAATAGACTTAGAAAATTGAAAACTTAGAACTTTTATGCATATACCTTGTGGAGTTGGCGCGGTATGGCGGAGGTGGATGCTCGTTGTCATAGTTTCTCTCTTTTATAAGAATAGATAAATAAATAAATAAAACTCTCATACTTTTGACATGAAAATAATCTTTTTATTAATTTTTTTTTTGAAATCGACAAACGAAATTATTTAGCGAGTCTACAGAACCGTGAATGGCTCTGATACCACTTCTGTCAGTCCCCATTTTCGAAAAGTGTAAAACTTGATTTTTCATAATTAAAACTTCCAAGAACAAGGGCATGAGTTTTCAATAAATCCCAATCACAATAAATTTGAGCGGAAGCGTGAATAAAACTTAACATTAATTTAAAACAGGAAATTCACTTAACGCATCAAATAGTAGTACTCGACTATTCAAGAAGTTTTAAATAGAAACACAAGTCTCAATCTTTTTTTTAAACTTGACAAAACTAAAGATACCAATCCATAGAGAAGAAACTAAAATAGCATTGAAAATAACATCTTCGCATCCACCGCCTCGTACCACAACCAACTCCTCAACCTAAAAAGTTTAATAAAAATGGGTGTGAGCTTTCAACTCGCTCAGTGGGGATTTGTTTGTCAATATTAAACACAAATAATACAAACCATAAATGAATAGCTACAACACACTGTCAATCGTTCATAGATGTTGGCCTACCATAGATTTAGCTCGAAAGCTACTGTTGTTTTAGCCCGAAAGCTGCTGTTGTTTTAGCCCGAAAGCTACTATGGAATGTTGCATTGAGACATAGATAATTCATACAATCGCATTTAACATAGTCAAACATGGAACACGTTCGGAAATGTTAAGAAGAAATCATATAAATCATAAATGAATGGCTACAGCACACTATCATGGTTTTAGCTCGAAATCTACTATGGAATGTTGCATTGAGACATAGATAATTCATATAATTGCATTTAACATAGACAAACATAGTTTTGAAAAGAGTTTAGAATCACCCACTTGAATGTTGTTTCGTGAAAATACGAATTTAGATGCTTGTGCTTGAAAATCCTAAGTTTGAGGACCCTCGTTTCCTACAATGAAAATAGTAATTTGACTTAGTACTTGGGTTTAACAAAATAACATATATATATATATATATATTTGAATAATTTAAAAGGTAATAAAACCATAGCCATGAATMGAATGTCCGGTTAGGGAAAACAAAGCCAATAGGGTTGTTTTAATCGGGTTCTTAGAATTGGAGGGATAGAATTGAAGTTTTTGGGTAAATTGGAGGCTCAATTGAATAGGAATAAGAGTCTGGGGGTTAATTGAACAAGGGTAAGAGTCTCTGGGGTAAAATTGGAATTTTCTGGAAAGTTGGGGGGTTAATTTGTAAGTTTTGAAAAATTGGATCATTAAAAGGGTTTTAGCCCTAATCTCCTTTACAACCCGTCAGTCTCTTTTCTTTCTTCCTTCTTTCTTTCTCTCGGCCGAAAATCCCAACACACAAAATCGGCCAAGGCGCAGCAGCCGGCAAAATTGGACGGCGAGGTGTGCAGCAACCGGCGAGGCGGCGCTCAGGCGTCGCTCGCCCTCTCTCTCTCTCTGGGCCCGGGCGAAGAAGGGCGGCGGTGGCTTGGTGTGGCAGCGAATCCACGGTGGCAGGGGCCCATATCGAAGGCGGCGGCGGCAGCGGAAGTGGCAGCTGTAGGCCATCGGCGAGGCGGCAGTGGCTGGTTCGCTTCTCGTGTTTTGGTTATTCGGTGGCGGCTGAACCATGGCGGCAGCGCTTTTCTCCCTAACTGCGATGGCGACCTTCGACTTTGTTCACTCCTTGGCGGCGGCTCGGCGAAAGGAAACGGCGACGGAGTCGGGCTTTGGGTTCGTGGAAGGCGTGGCCTTTGGGTTGAAAGTGTTTGCGGGTCTGTGGTTCGGGCTGGATGGAGGCTGGTAAACGGGCTGTGGTCGTGACGACGGTTGGGGTCACCTCCGCGAGGCGGCGGCGACGTCTCCCTTTCGACAGCAACCATCAATGCTTCGCGGCTGAGAACGGGCGAGTCGGCTTGAGGGTCTGGCAGTCGGCGGCTGACGAAGAATGTGGTGGAGATGGGGCTAAAACGGGGTGGTTTCGGGTTTGTGATGGTTTGGGTTTGGCCGGAGTTGGTTCACTTGTCGTTTGACGCGGCCGGTCGGGTTCGGTTTCGGGCTGTGTTGGGGACTGTGGTTTTGGTCGGAAAACGGGTTGTGGTGGTGATGGTTTGGACAGTAAATGTTGTTGTTTGGGGTTTTGGAGATTGAACGGAGGTTCTGGCTTGGTTTGAAAAATTCAGAAACACAAAAGAAAGAAAAAAAAAAACAATTTCATTACCTGTATGTTGTGTTGTTGTTGCTGCTAGCCGAAAGCAGAAAATGAAAGAAAAGTTGGTATTTGTAGTTGTTTGTGGAGGAGTGTGTAATGTGTGGCTGCAAAATGTGTTGAAAGTGTGGATGTTGGGGATAAGGTYTTGGTATATAAATSAAGACAAAATAATTAAATAGAAGAATTCATTTTTGTTTTGAAAAGTTAGAGTTGTGGTGGGCTTGGGCCAAGTTATAGGGTTTGGATTGGGCTTGGGTTAGAATTTTGTAAACAAAACAATATTATTGAAATTGGGCCTTAGTAACATAAAAACAATAAAACTAATATTGTTTAAATTTGGTTTTTGTAAAAAAAATAGAATAAAATAAAAATAATGTAATTGRATTTGAATAAAAGGGCTTATTRGACTAGAAATAATAAACTATAAAATCAGAATTAAAATAAAATAAAAAGAAAAATTGGGCTCAAAATAATAAATAAAATAAAAACTTGGGCGTTACAGATCGTTAGTAACCAAAATCCAGATTCCGTATGAAGGATATGGTGTTCTGAGTCACTTCCCGAATATGCATAATCCGACATCCGGTCCATATGGTGATTTTAGTGCTCCCAATTAATGCACTAACATGTATAATGGTGGCTTCAGGAATCCAATTGGAAATATAGGTGGTAAAAATCTGATTCCCGGTTCGTATGGTGGTCTCCTAACTTACCATTTATCCGCTAAAGATCTCAATGCTTATGAGTTGTTTGGAGGGAGCTCCATTGTTGCAAGTGGCCCCCATATCCGCACTATGGGAGTTATTAGCAAACCCTTTTGGGGGGTGTTTACTCCTCCCGAGCCAAAATATTCTCAACCAACGTACTCTCGTGCTAATGACGTGAGTAAAACTTCTTCCCCTAGGGAGCTTGAGTTCGAAAAGGCCCTAGCGGCTTTGGAGGCTCAAATTGCTAAGTTGTCTAAGCCGAGCCTGAATCCTCCTTGTGCATGGTGTGTAATGTGTGGTCATGATACCAAGTCTTGCCCTTCAATTTCCTCGTTCAATATGTCGATGCCTCATCCGGAGGACGTGTATGGAGGACATGGATATCAAGCGGGACCCGATTGTGCTATACCATCATTTTCTCCACCGTCGACTCATACTCCTCTTGTTACTCCTCACGTAGGCCCGTTCCATCCGACTATCCCAATGATGGCTCCTACCACATCTCCCCATCCGGATCTCTTTGAAATTACGCGACAATTACCAAGTCCACCTTTGCATACTCATACGGCCGCGATCCTTGATAAGTGTGGGGTAGTTGATAATACAATTATCTCATCATCGAAAGAGGATGGGGTTCATTTCCGAGTGTTTTCATTCCTCTTGTCCCTTTACCCTTTACTTCAAAACAATCTTGTGAAGAGTGGATACATATGGACTTGATCAAGAACTTGGTCGAACAACTTTATATGTAGGAAAGGAGCATTGAGGAGGAGGTTATCCGGGAAGTCTATATTGAGGATCGTTATGAGGATGATGAGCCCCTTGTTCATACCAACGAGCCCATTGTGTTTCAATGTGCCAACGACTTGAGTGAAGGAGATTATGATTGTGTCATTGAGGGCACCGACAAATATTTGGCGGGGGAGGTGGAGATTTTTTATGATAAAATTGGATAGCTTGAAGAGTACCTTGAAGGGATAACCGATTTGTTCGAGTTAGCCTCCAATGAGGTCGGGGGAAGGCACAAGCCCGAGCCTAATCCTTTCCCATATCACCTCGAGCATGTCTATTTGGAGGAAGAGGAGAGCAAGCCTATTACCATCTTTGCAAATTCGAATCGAGGTGAAGAGGAAGGGTCGGTTGAAGTGCTTAAAGTTCTTAAGGGTGCGATTGTTTGGAGACCCGGAGTTATTAAGGGAATTATCCCTTGGACTTACATAAATAAACTCATATTGGAGGATGACGCTAAACCATATCGAGAATTCCAAAGGCATTTGAATCCAAGTTTTAAGGAGATAGTGGAAGACGAGAAATTGAAGTCGTTGGAGGAAGGATTAATGCTCGAAACATCCGGTAGTGAGTGGGTGAATCCCATTCTCATATTACCAAAGAAGAACGGAATAACCATTATCAAGGATGGAAAAAGGGAGTTGATTGCCACGGGGCTAAAACGGGAAGGAGGATGTTGATTGATTTCAAGAAACTAAATGCGGCTACCAAGAGAGATCCCATGCGCTTTTCGTTTATTTCTTTTATTTTTGCATTTCTTCCTCTCTTACTTTCTTATTATATAAAAATCCAAAAACATTCCAAAAATATTTGAAAAATATTAAAAAATAGAAGATTGTGTATTTTCGTTCTTTTGGTTTTGTTTTGTTTCATTTATGTACATATTTTCTTATGTTTTTTATTTTGTGTGATTTTCTTTTCTAGTGTGTTGTTCTCCGACTCCAACCTTGACCGAATCGATAAGATTGGTAGCGTACATGGATCAAGGAGAAACTAGCCATGCTCGTTTCTCGCCTAAAATGCTTGAATGCTTAAGTGGACCCCATCGAGCTCGGCCCAAACTCACTCGGTTAAGGAAGTTTCTATTTCACCCCCCTTTTACTTGATTAATTAAAATTCAATGAGGGAATTGCATGTTTTATGTGTGGGGTGGGTAGGTGGTTAGAGTCTGGGTGTCACATAACATGATTTGTCTTTCTTTACTCGAGCCTTGGCGAAGTGATGCATTCTTGGTGAAGTGACGCTTATTAATTACGCATTTATATGGTCGAGTCGATTTTTGTATCTTTTGTGTCTTTATTACATTGTTGAACAATCACCATATGCTTGGAAGTTTGAATAGTTTACTTATCGGGTTTTGATTGTATATATCCTCTTATGTAAGGAGTTGAATTTTTGTGCTTCATCCAAAATCCGCCTATATATATATATAATCAGCATTTACTCGTGAAAAGATTCCAAAGCTCTAAAAGCTCTTTTGATTTTGTTTCCAAAACCCGGTGCAAACTAGTGAGTAGCTTTGTGTGAATTATCGATTTTGCTTGCATTTTTATGGAAATTGCATTGAGGTGGCTTGATTTTGATCATACATGATTGAATTTGGAAAGGACCCCGAGGCACATATATCACCCTTATTCCAGCCATATCAAAATATATATAATCTACTTAAAAATACCAAATGAGCCCCTTGAGCCTATACCCCGTTTCTTGTTAGCCGAGCTCGATTTTAGCTCTTATATCTTCATATATTGTGAGATGAGAATGAATGTTGTTAGTTGGCTAGAAATGTGAGGGAAATCAATTGTGGGTTTCGGGTTTTGAGTTACTTATATACCAAAAAGAAAAGAATAGAAAAGAAAAGAATAAAGCTCCAACACAAATCACGAAATGTGATAAGCGTGCGTTCGAGTGAAAAGCCTAATTCAAAAGGGCTAAGTTTAGTAAAAAGAAGCATATTCAAAAAGCTTCTAAGTGTTGTGAAATAAAATCGGAAAAGCGTGTGGGTATACGAAAGGGTTTCGATTGAAATCTTGGTAAATTGGGAAGGGTGAAGTGATCATAAGCTTCGGGTTTTAGAAGTTAGGGTTTTGTATGTTATCGATCACGTTTGATCGTGTGTTAGACACTATATCCAAATATTCCATACCTTACCAAAGAGCAAACATTACAATCCGAAATAAAGACCTCTTTCGATCCTTGTTTGGTCATGTACAATGGGTGATTTTGAGTTTCTAGTTTGTGAAATCTGGACTAGGTGCATGCATTGTCCGATTTGAGCGAATACACGTCCCATATAACAAAACTTGAGTGAATTGAGCGAACACCCTCAAAAATTACATTTGTGAGGAAGTCGTCTACTTGGTTTTCACTGGAGAAGGGGTAATACGATCAATGCTTGGCAATAACGAGTTTATGTTGATACTTTCATCATATTAAATAGGATAAGCACAAGGATTTTTCTTTTTGCACAATGTTCATTGAATGTACATTCTCGATTCTTTTTGTTGTTCGAGGACGAACAAACCGATAAGTCTGGGGGTGGTTGTTTTGCATGTAATTGTGGTATTTTTCTCATAATCTTAATTAGGTTTTAGTGTCAGTTTTAGTAATTTTGAGTCTAATTTTGTTAGGTTATTAGATTTTTTCTCGTTTTATTGGTTTTTGTGTTTCATTTTGATTTTATACTTAATATGGTTAAATGGGCTCAATTAATTTATGGATGGGTGTTATTTTTGCTAGGTTTTAACAAGAAATCGAAAAGAAGGTTAAAGGGGACCTTGAGGCACGTTTTGAGGCGAGCCAAGGCCCTTATGTGCACGCCCGCGTGCAGTAGCTCGGCAGCTGCCAGAGCACCTGCTGAGAGCGCCAAGCCCTACCGAGAACATCTGCCGAGAGCTGCCGACGCATGCGCGCCACACCTTCCGAGAGTTTTCGATCGATTGTCGAGTAGTTGAATCGAATTCTTGACAGTGTGTTTTCACCCACGCCCATCAAGCTGAAGGCAGTCGATCGATTGCCGTGCCAATCGATCGAATGCACCGCCGAGGCCTGCCAAGAGCTGCCGAGCCCAGCCGACATCGATCGCACATGCTCACCCGACGCTGCCGAGAAGCGCACGCCATGCTCGACCATCCCTGCCAACAGCGACCGCCCAACGCCGAGCTGTCTCGGACAATGTCGAGCCATTTCACAAAATTGTCGAGCCAAACGAGCCCAACTCGACCCAAATGGTCTAGAATGACCATTTTGGGTCAAAATTGGTCAAACATGGAACATCAAAGCTTATAAGGCTTAATTGAGCCATTTACCCCTAATTTAACCTAGTATAAATAGATAAAATCCTCTCATTTAAATCAAACCTCCTCCCTACCCATGCTTGGGTTGGAGACTTAATTTTTCTCTCTCTAGTTCTTAGATTTTAATTTTCAAGCATTTCATTGGGTTTGTAAGATCAAGACGAATTCAAGTATTCCCTTGAATTTTATTTTGATTGTATTTTCATTCAAGCTTTTGGATTCTCTCTTTAATTCAAGTAAGCTTTCCTTAATTTTCATGCTTGTTCTTCAATTTCATGTTTGTTCATCACTTTATGAATTTTGCCTTAGCTCTTATATTAGTTGTTGGATCTTGTGAATCGTCCATGGATCTAGGTGAGTGACACATCCAGATCATAGATCGAGTCTCGGATTGTTTTTATTTTAAGTCTTTCATATGCTTTATTTTTGTTTAAATTTTCATGCATAGTTTTAGGTTGGATCTTAGATCTAGCCTTCATTTCTTTTTATTTTCTGTAAAGATTTAAACTTTCACGTCAACGTTTCTCCCTTTTTCCATTGATGCTTTTAATTTGTGTTAATTTTCATTGTTTAGGATTTTATGATCATGCATGCACGATTGTACTTTAGGTTGTTCTAGTTGTACTTGATGAAACATTGCCTTCACTTGCTTGTTTTACTTATTTCTTGCAATTTCAATTTGGGCATACGGCCGAGGTATCCTACTAACTTCTATTTTACATTCCCTAGTTAGTTTATTTTTGTAATTTCATTTTATTTTCGTTTTTCCTCTACTTTCACAAGCTAAAAACATATTGATTTCTACGATCGAATCGAATTCCAATAATACCGAGCCATGAACCCACTTTTCTTATTTCATCACCAATAAAAATTACAAAACAATAATCACTAGTGTCGCCCATGATTTCGAATGGTAGGTCTCACTTTTGCGGTTGGATTATCAGAGAAGTGGTCAGACAATTCTTCAATGTATCAAAAGCCATTTTGCAATCGTCATCGAAGCTGAACTCCACATCCTTTTGTAAGAGCCTACATAATGGGGACGCTATCTTTGAAAAATCCTTAATGATTTCGTCGGTAAAACCCTGCATGGCCAAGAAAATAATGAACTTCTCGCACAGTTGTGATGTAAGGCAATGCAGTTATAATATTAATGAGATAAGGTGTCCTAAAACTATACCTTGTTCCACCATAAAATGGCATTTTTCCCAATTTAATACAAAGTTGGTTTCAACGGATCATTTCAAAATTAACGAAAGATTTTCGAGACATACCTCAAACAAACCGCCATAGACGCTGAAATCGTCCATAAATACTTCTATGATCTCGGCAACACATTCCAAAAAAAATACTTACCATACACCTCTGGAATGTGGCTGGTGCATTGCATAGTCCGAATGGCATACGACGATAAGCGAATGTGCCATAGGGGCACGTGAAGGTCATCTTATCTTGGTCTTTGGGAGCTTTAGGGATTTTTAAATACTCCGAGAAACCATCCAAGAAACAATAGAAAGAGTGACTTGCTAACCTCTCGGGCATCTGATCAATAAATGGCAAAGTGAAGTGATCTTTACGAGTCATGGAGTTCAGCTTACAGTAGTCGATACAAACACTCCATCTAGTTTGCACTCGGGTGGGCACCAAGTCGCCCTCTTGATTTTCAACAACGGTTCCCCCTGATCTCTTAGGAACAACTTAAGGCGGACTCACCCATCGGCTATCAGAGACTGGATAGATCAAACCGACGTCCAGCAACTTGAGAATTTCTTTCTTTACCACCTCCATCATGGGTGGATACAACCATCGTTGAGGCTCCTTGGATGGTCCGACACCCTCCTCGAGCAAGATTCGGTGCATGAATATAGATGGACTTATTCCTTGCAAGTCCGCTATCTTACACCTAATCGCTTGTTTGTTATCCTTTAATACTCGTAACAAGGATGCCTCTTGGACAGTATCTAAGCGCGATGATACCATCACAATCAACATCTCGTTCTCTCCCAAAAAGACATATTTTAAGTGTCCTGGTATGGACTTAAGTTTGAGATCCAGTGCTTATATAGTGGATGGAATAACCTTTTGGTGTGACTCGGGAAGTTTAACAAAGTTCACAGCACGTCTACTAGGTTCCGGCTGGAGTGCTTGCAAGGCCGAGATCATCCCATGCACCTCGTTCTTCCAACTTGGCTCTGTTATTGGATGATCCAACGGCAGAGAGTCCTCCCCCGAACTTAGTGTGATAGTCGTCTTGAGCTCGTCACTATTGTGTACCTCTAGAAATTCTTGCGTTAAAGAGTCAAAATAATCAAGTGCATAAACAGAGTTATCACAATCAGGAAATTTCATAGCGTAAAGAAACTTGAATTGAATAATGTGACCGTCGAACTCCATCATGAGAGTGCCTTAACCCAATAATCCATTATTTTCGTAGAAAAACCCTTTGGGGAAAGGCTCTCAACCAATACTACCCTCTATTAAACTTTTGAAACTTTTTATACTTCACCTTAACCTAATAATCAAATCTTTTCGTAGAAAAACCCTTTGGGGATAGGCTCTCAACCAAACCCAAAATCTATTAGCTTATTGTTATTTACTTGAAACTCTTGAATTGCTTCTTTATTTACTAAATAAAATATAAACAAGAATAGCCTTACGCATAGGCTTTTTTTTTTTTTTACCTAGCATCACTCAACTCAAATAAACCAAAAATATGACACTCTCAAAATCCTTCAAAAAAATAAAAACTTTAAAAAGACTTCTCAAAAGCCTGTAATAAGATCATAAGCTATCAATGAATGAAAAATAAAAGCTCAAATGGGTATAACTAGGGATTACTTTAAATTTGGTTACTTTTATATGTACAAGGCCTAAATCTAGTTTCAAAAATTACCTAAATTATTTTCAAGTCAATTCATGCTCTTACAACCTCAAGAAAAAACCAACGCAAGTTCTAAAGAGATACACAGATGATTAATAATTTACCCAAGAAAGAAAATGACTATTTTTATGATTTATTAGTCATAAGGGTCCAAATATCACAAGCATATTATTTATTTCAAAAACAAGAAAATAAAGATTTTTTAGTTAGATAATTGTTGAAAATCAACTCATTCTTATCACATTATCAACAGAATCACAGAAGAGGTCCATACAAATGTAATTTCCTGTAAATAAGATCAAATATTATTACTGAACCATAATCATCCACACTTTAACTTCTAACTCATAAAAGTAACTAACGTGCAAATAAAATAAAAATAAGAAAAAAACAATTGAAAACAACAATTGCAATCATATATGAAAATACAAAAATTTAAAAATATAATATACATGGCCAAAGTAGGTCGTACGTCATCCCCCCCCCCCCCCTAACTTATTTGATCCTAAGTTAGTAATAAGTTTGAAAGTGAGTGAGTAACTTACTTTGGTTGAGAATAACAAAGCTCAAGGCGAGTTGGGTTCAGAAGTGTAGTCATTCTAAGCAATATGGAAGTAGTTTATTTGCCTCACCATCCACATCATTCTTCATATATCTCGCCATATCCCGACTTGATTCACGTGAATCTCAACCACTTGTTCTTACAACCTATCAATTTAATTGGAGTCATACTCCTCCCTCGATCAACGTCATGAGGATCCCACCTCATTCTTGTTGGGCCTTTGGGATCCAAAATCTCATATTACCTCTTGATGATATTGTGAGTTGAAGGTCCAATTAGTCCTTTCCCTAAGATGTCATCATTCGCCCATTATTGGAGCAAGTAGTGATCACCATGAGAGTGACCATTCTTGCTATCCACAAGTGCTCGATTTAAATCTAGATGCTCTCGGGGGGTGATATCCCATGGGCGGGGACAAAGTTCTAATGGTTTGGTGATGGGTGTGATTAAGCCACCAATGCAAATGGGTCCCTTCCTGTTGTTTGATTGTAAGATAAATTAATCGATGAGAGCCCACTCATCGTTAAGCATTGTTCATGATAGCATAACAAGAATACTAAGTCTTCTTGCTTCTGCATGCCACCAATTTTGTGTCGGGCAAGTATCATCAATGATATCACCCTTTGAGTGTATATCAGAACAACGGGTTCAAATCTCTAAGGCTTTAGACTTCTAAATATTATATACGCAGTCTTCTTCCCCAGCTCTCCTTGTAATGTTGGCTCATAATTCATTCTATTTGTATTTCATCGGATGGTATTTGCAAAACCTCCCCCAGGAAGGTTGAAGATGTCTGTAATTTTGGCCAATCACTACTACAGATTACATTTTTAACGTCGGTTTCGCAAACGACGTCAATACCAAAGACGTGGAAGGTCACGTCAGTTTTTGTAAAACCGACGTGGATTCTCTGACATCTTACGTCAGTTTTTAGTGAAAACTGACGTAGATCTGTGGCTTTGGATGTTTAGTGAAAACTGGTGTGAAACATATGACATCAGTTTCTTGAGAACCGATGTAGTTATACGGTATTTTTTTAAGGTACCGTTTATTTATACCATTCCTTATGTATCGATCTCTTCATGCCTCAACATCAAGATAACGTAATGAAAAACATAAATATAATACAAACAGTTTGTAAAAACCACTTATTAAGATCTTATAAAATCTATACCAAAATGGGAAAAAAGAAAGAAAGAAAAAAAATAGAACCATAACAATAATACAAACCAAATAGCGTCACATCGAAAGCTCATCATTAAAATGACTGGGAAATGAAAGATCTTATAAATCCATAATATCTGAAGTCTCTAATTTGGTCAAACTATTTAACATGCATTTATTTTCATAGTATCTGCATTGCCCTCAAATTCGAAATCACTACAATGCTCAGTAAGTTTGACCCAATATTCGCTCCTAATTTCATAAGTAGAAATATAGAGAGATCAACAAACATCAACAGAAATATACATATTAAACTTGACGTGATGTTGGTTTGGGGGACTCAACATGAGAACCAACATTGCCCATCTTAGCAACAATGGATTTCCTCCTGTCAGCCTTCAACGCAGACACGAATTCATGAATGGGCATATCAAAAGAAGAATCAGAAGAGTGCTCGAGAAGATCAGGATCAAACTCGGGTTGAACATCATGAACAGGAGATGGCGGAGGATTATCAGCAATCGGTCTGGAGGAACTTGTCACCTCTCTAGATAAAAAATCCAAAATAGTATAAGGAGGGGATGAATACTCTGTCTCAGTGGAACCAGGAGAAACATTGATGGACGACGGAGGATTTTTCTTATCAGCCAACTTCACAGTCTACTTGTGGTGAGGTGTCTTCTTCTTTGTCAGGCTCGGAGTGGAAGGGGGCACCGGTGCCACAACCAGAGCGGTAGGAACAGTCGTCATCATCATCAGGGTCCGTCATCATGGTAACATCCTCAGCAAGGTTCATGTGCTCAATTGGCACATTGCGTCTTGGGCCATCTTGGCTCTTTGGATTGGCCGGTGGCACCACGCCGGGAGGATATTGCGCAACCTCTGGAATCTCTTCAGGGTAGGGTTCCCAACTGGTCCAAATGTGTCGGAAAAAAACGATAAATGAGGGGGATTGTCAATGTCAATCTCATTTCCGGGCTAGCCTGGAAAAATTTGTGCTTCAGGAACGGCATCAAGCGGCGCAGGTGGTGGCACAACATCTTGAGATTCGCACATCGGTGATGTTGAAATCGGTGGTGGGTTGGAAGAAGAACCACCACCTATTTCGGCGCGAATGTCCAGGCCACCAATTTCTGGATAAGGTGCAGGAACCTGTTCGCCGGAGCGGCGCATGCCTGCCGATAACTCAGGAATAGTTGATGAAGAAGACGGGTTCGACATCCTGAGAATTTCAACAAAACACAAAAGCAACAGCAAAATCAAAACACACGGAGAAGTTTGTGAGAGTTGGAGAGTTTAATTCCAGAGGGTTTATGGATAAGTGGGCAAACGATAAGAAAATCAAGTATTTAAGCTTTCCAAAGAGTGATCGTTGCCAAGGAGAGAGAAAAGTGAAAAATAAGAGGAAATAACCCTAATTTACCTTCCAGTTGATTTGAGGCCCAAAAATGATTTTATTTCCTTTCTAAAACAAGCACCACTACCCCTTAATGTAGGATACATGATCCCTAACCACTTAACCATTATCTCATTAATTTTGAAATTAAAATTACACGACTCTACTACAAAATCAATCAAAATATCGAGCTAAATTAATTGAACCTCTCCACATCAGAGTTAATCTTGTGAAAGATGAATTATCACTCTCCAAATTAAACTCTTTATTACCTGTCCAGACGTCCGATTACAACTCCACTGAAACATTTGGTTAGGTAGATTCAAAATATAATTAAGAGAATTCAAGATAGACAAAAACACAACCAACAGTACACACAACAAGAAGGCATCTTCTCAAAGTATGAATGTCCTAGTTGATGCCTAAAAAGATGACCTAAAAGGGTAAAAAAGAATATTCACATTATGGTTTCAGTAACTTGATCCATGTTTCTTTTCATGACTGATGATATTATAACCAACATTGCTTCAGGTGAAGTCAATGGAAACATACCCCTTAACCCAAGTTAATGACAACATCAAAATCACTCAAGGAGGTGAAATTTAAAGATTGGATCAATTGGTATCCAGATTTTCTTCATCCTTTTAGGGATTTAAAGAGGAATAACTTATCTTTCAGCAATTGTTGTTAACACCTTTTGTTTTTGGACCTGGGAGAAAACCAGTTTCTGCGGACAAGTTCCACAATCACCTAATTGAAGAGGTTAGACTTTTTGTCATCACTTTTATTGTAACACAAGACCTTATTGCACTTTTAACCAGACTAAATGCATTCAGATTATGTATGAGAAAGAAAAATAAAAATGCATGCAAAAGTATACAGATGTTGTGATTGATGTCAGTTTGGAGTGTCACAACATCAAAACCAACATTGACTTAAACAATGCACATACCGAGATCTCTTCTCAACCGAGAGAAGGTCTCTAAATCTAATTCCTTTGTGAAAATGTCAACAAGCTGATTGTCTATTCCTATATGCTCAAGGCAAACTATCATCCTCTCAACCAAGTCTCGAATAAAGTGGTACCTTCTGTCAATGTGTTTGATTCAAGAATGATGGACTGAATTTTTTGAGATATCAATTGCACTGGAATTTTCACAAAGCACAGTCAAAATTCTACTATGCAGACCATAGTCTTCTATCATTTGGTTCATCCACAACAATTGTGTACACGCACTTCCAGCTGCAATAAACTCAGCTTCAGCTGTAGAAAGAGAAATACAATTCTGTTTTTTGCTATACCAAGAGATTAGATTATTACCCAAGAAAATTCAGTAACCTGTAGTAATCTTTCTTTCCACTACATCCCCAGCCCAGTCCGATTTTGTATAACCCACAAGTTCAGTACAAGTTTCTTTAGAATACCAAACACCTAAGTCAACTGTATTAGCAATATATCTTATGATTCTTTTAACAGCTTTTAAGTGTGACTCTTTTAGATTAGGTTGATATCTAGCACACGGACACAGACTATACATAATATCTGGCCTACTTGCTTTCAAATACAAAAGACTCCCTATCATACTTATGTACATGGTGTTATCAACACCATTACCAACATCATCTCTCGACAGTTATACATTTTTGCCCAGTGGTGTTTTCTTATGAGTTTGTACTTTCTAACCCGACACTAGCTGCCGATGCCCGCAACCTGCGCCCGCATCGATCAACGCACCATCGATGCTTGGTCGATGCAAAGCTTCTGAAGCATCGATCCTAGCTCCATCGATCGACGCACTACCTGTCGACGCGTGTAGCCTGGCCCGCGTCGATCGATGCACCATCGATGCTTGGTCGACGCAAAGCTTCTGAAACGTTGATCCTAGCTCCATCGATTGACGCACTGCTTGTCGATGCGTGCAGCCTGGCCCGCGTCTATCGACGCACCATCGACGCTCCTGCAGTTTGAGCGGTTATTTTTGAAATTCTATAAAAAGCCGGTGGTTTCTTCGTTTTGAGTGTGTTGGGTCGAGGGGGAAAGGTCCAGAATAATGTAGAGAGCCCTCGGTTCATGCCACCTTTCGATTTACGCAAAATTAGAGTTTTATAGTTCGTAGTTTCGTCGTTTCTATGCCGTTCGACGTTCAAGGCCGTTTCTCGTTGCTGAAGATCGTTGGATTGCTGATGCTTTCTTAGATAATAAGTTTTTTGCACTTCTCTTAATTGTTCTTATAGTGTAGATTTGATTTTCGTTGTATCTTAATGTTATACTTTGATTGCATAATTTAGTATAATCCTTTTACCGTTTTTCTCGTTGTTAATTTATGTTTATGTTTCATGCTTGTGTTGAAATGATCATGTTCATGCTTTTGTTGATGCGATTGAATATGGTAATGCTTGTAGGCTAAGTTTATTAGTCTAGTGTGCTTAGGGTCGTCCAGAACCATCGAGATTGACAACCCCGATTGTGGAGACGATTCCGGCGCACTAGACCCTTGCTTTTATTAATCGTTCTAAAGCTTTTAAATTTCATTGCTTGTAGATTTTAGAACTCCTCAAAACAAGTTTGATCGAGTGTTTAGTTTAGTTTTTATTTTCGTTTCTACGTATGTAAAATCGAACACCGAAATAGTTTCCGATTAGTCTTCCTTGTGATTCGACTCGAGTCAGCTTATCGCCTATAATAGCTCCGTTCTCTTGCGGACGAGCTTTTTATTTTAAAGCGAAAAAGTTCGATTCAAAATTGGCGCCGTTGCCGGGGAAGTCTAAAGGCTGCGATTTTTGGTGTTTGCTTTTATTTGTTAGTTCGTGTTAGTGTTTGTTGTTAAATTTTGTTTTTGTTTGTTTTTGTAATTTTTGGTGCATTTATTCTCGGTTTTTGAGTGTTGTGCTTTGTAGCCACATTTTTGAAGACTCGAGATTTTAGATTGAGGATGGAGGATTATCGAGCGAGTTCGCCATATGATGACTCTTACGCTCCATCTTTTGATGAAGAGATGTTTTGCCCAACGTCCGATTGGCGTGGGTTTCGACCTGCAATTCCTTTGAGTCTTGCAATGCGGGAGTACGATCTAGATGAGTTTTACCTCGAGCAACTCCCGATTTTTCATGGATTTTTGAGCGAAGACCCGCTCCATTTCATCCGAGAGTACGAAGCTATAACCGGCACATTCCCTCTTTTTGGACTTACGTGGGATCAAGTGATGATGCAGCTTTTTATGTTCACGTTAAAGGATTGGGCGAGTGGATGGTTGACAAATCTAGAGCCTAATTCCTTAAAAACGTGGGATGCTGTAGTGGATCAGTTCATGGGGTCGTTCTACTCGTCTGAATGGGTCCCACCTTCAGTTTCTTATAATTCGAGCTTAAATGGTCCATATGCTTCGATTAATCACTTCGATCACACCCCATCACAAAGTTTCTATTGCCCGACCTTTAACGAATTTTTTTATAATTCGGGTTTGAAACCTTTTTCCATGGAATATGATTCGTATGCTCCACCCGATTCTGATTCTTCGAGCTACGACCCATTTCCTCTTCTTACATCAAACTCTTATGTTTCGAGTTTCGAGCAGTTTTTTCCCAAAACCACATATCACGATTCGAGATATAATGATCCGTGTGCTCCTTGCGAATCATATTCTTATACCCCGAGCTATGATTGTTATCCTTTATCTCATTCGTGTATTACTGATCATGAAACTCGAGTTGAGGTAAATCGACCTCATTTTGACAAGGTGATGTTATTTGATGTGGTAGAGCCTACCGTGGATATTTGTTCGGAAGAGGTTTGTAAGACGGCTGAGATTGAGGAGTTGGTTGAGATTCGCCCCCTTGCGATTTTTGATGACACTGCGGATAAAAGTGTGGGGGTGCTGCCGTTGGAGTGCCCGGAATATATTGGAGATTTGAGTCTCCCTACTCTTGGTGAAGAAGATGGAGTTTTAGTGCCGATTTTGGAGGGGAGTGAGACTATTGAGTCCCATTTTGAACCACCCGAAGCTTTATTGAAATTTGATTTTGAGGTGGTAGACGAGATAGACGAGAAGGTATCCGATCACCCCATGCTACAAGTGTCGTTTGACATATTCGAGGTGATCGATTACTCGCGTTTCTGACCTCCGAAGTTAGTTGGAGTGTTTTGCATCTCGGGACGGATTTTTATGCCCGCCTTGGTGATTATCATCGCCAACTCTTGCTTTTAGAGAATACCAAGACGTGGCACGACCGTCATCTAGTTTTAGACCCGGGTTGACATCGAACGTGGACGTCGTCAAGCTAGAGACGTTAAATTAAGCGCTTCTTGGGAGGCAACCCAAGTCTTTTAACTTTATTTGCTTTTGTGTGTTTTTGTTTCTTTTCGTTTCAGGTTCCCCTCGACTTTAAAGCCCGTTGGATGGTCTTGGATGCTCGACTCATTATCACAAGCACGATTTCAGGGACGTATCTCTCTTTCTCTTCCTTTTACCATACCTTGCTTATTATGTCATTTTATACAATGTGGACATTGTATGGTTTAAGTGTGGGGGGGTTTGTTCTTGGTTTGGTTAGTAAGTTTTTGTATGCTTGCTTGTGGCTGATTTGAGTTGTGTGTATTGATATTGACTGGAACCTTGACGAAGTGACGTGGTTAGATGCTTTGGTTAGGATATTTAGACTTCCGTTCGAACAATAGTGTAATTGTGGGTAATGAAGTGTAAATAATCTATGAAGTGTCTTATCCCTTGTTCTGTTCATGTTTCGTTCTTAAGAGCCAAATACTCTCTACTAGCCCCATTTTCCGATACCCTCTATAAGATTTTATGTAATTTTTCTTTTTATTTTGGAGACATTAAAACTCCACGTGCGTTATTAAAGATTTTTATCAGTTGCACTTAGCAACGTAAGATTGGAGTCAATGAACTCTCGTTGTTGATTGATGTAAATTATATTCGTTTTGTTGTACCTTATCTATTTAGGTACTCATAAAAAAAAAGAAAAAAGAAAAAAGAAAAGAAAAAGAAAGAATAAGTACAAGAAGAGAAAACCTTGTACAAGTTGAGTTCTTATTTTTATTTCTTAGATTGTTTTGTTAAAGAGGTGTATAGATGACTGGGCTAGTCGGGTGACGATTTGGCGGTTTGAGGAGGGATAGACTTTGGCCGAGGCATGGATGGGTGACGTACATGTAAGTCAACTCGTTACTTTTAGGTGTTCGGAAGCTAGTCTAAATCTCTTATCTCAACGTTATCGTGTCGTCCTTTTAGTTGAATTTTTAGTCGATCTAATGCATTAACTTCTTGAATCATATGGATGCATTAGTAATTAAGTCATTGGATAATTAGCTTTTCCTTGTCTACGTCTATATTAGATTTTGCTTGAGGACAAGCAAAAAACTAAGTGTGGGGAAATTGATTTGTACATATTTGTATGTGATTTTTGTGTGCTTGTGCATCTTATTTTGTGTGCCTTTACGGTGTTTGGGTTTATCTTTTTACCATTTTTCTTCCTTTTGATGTTTTTAGTCTTGTTTTGTATTTAATGTGTTTTTACTTTATTTTATATGAAATAATCTAATTTTGCTTTATTTTAGTGTTATAGCTCGAGACGACGAAGATTGGACGAGCAATGTACTGTGCTGACACTGGGTTACCCAGTGTCCGAGTCCTGCCGACACTAGCTGCTGACGCCCGCAACTTGCGTCCGTGTCGATCGACGCACCATCGACGCTTGGTCGACGCAAAGCTTCTGAACCGTCAATCCTAGCTCCGTCGATCGACGCACTGCCTGTCGACGCGTGCAGCCTGGCCCGCGTCGATCGACGTACCATCGATGCTTGGTCGACGCAAAGCTTCTGAAGCGTCGATCCTAGCTCCGTCGATCGATGCACTGACTGTCGACGTGTGCAGCCTGGCCCGCGTCTATCGACGCACCGTCGACGCTCTGGCAGTTTGAGCGGTTATTTTCAAAATTCTATAAAAAGCCGATGGTTTCTTCATTTTGAGAGTGTTGGGTCGAGGGGGAAAAGTCCAGAATAATGTAGAGAGCCCTCGGTTCATGCCACCTTTCGATTTACGCAAAATTAGAGTTTTATAGTTTGTAGTTTCGTCGTTTCTATGCCGTTCGACGTTCAAGGCCGTTTCTCGTCGCTGAAGATCTTTGGATTGCTGATGCTTTCTTAGATAATAAGTTTTCTGCACTTCTCTTAATTGTTCTTATAGTGTAGATTTGATTTCATTGTATCTTAACATTGTACTTTGATAACATAATTTAGTATAATCCTTTTACCGTTTTTCTCGTCGTTAATTTATGTTTATGTTTCATGCTTGTGTTGAAATGATCATGTTAATGCTTTTGTTGATTCGATTGAATATGTTAATGCTTGTAGGTTAAGTTTATAGGTCTAGTGTGCTTAGGGTCGTTCAGAACCATCGAGATTGACAACCCCGGTCGTGGAGACGATTCTGGCGCACTAGACCCTTGCTTTTATTAATCGTTTTAAAGCTTTTAAATTTCATTGCTTGTAGATTTTAGAACTCCTCAAACCAAATTTGACCGAGTGTTTAGTTTAGTTTTTATTTTCGTTTCTACGTACGTAAAATCGAACACCGAAATAGTTTCCGATTAGTCTTCCTTGTGATTCGACTCGAGTCAGCTTATCGTCTACAATAGCTCCGTTCTCTTGCGGACGAGCTTTTTATTTTAAAGCGAAAAAGTTCAATTCACATACACTTCTTCACTTAAAACTCTATTTAAAAAATCACTCTTTACATCCATTTGATGCAATGATATCTTCATATGACAAGCAACAACAAGTAAAAGTCTTACCGACTCAATGCGAGCAACAGGGGCAAATGCCTCATCAAAGTCGATCCCTTGAATTTGTGTATACCCTTGCACAACCAGCCGAGCTTTGTTCCTCACAATGTTTCCTGCCTCATCTGTTTTGTTCTTGAATATCCACTTTGTTCAAGTCACGTGAGAGTTTTCTAGACGAGGAACTAAATCCCATACATCGTTTTTAGCAAATTAGTCCAACTCCTCTTGCATTGCCTTTATCCATAATTCATCCATGAGAGCATCCTCCACACGCTTGGGCTCTGTTTTAAAAAGGTACAAAGACTCTCGAATTTTAGAACGGTTAGTAGACAAACAAACATACCTAACCATTTCTTTGAAATATATCTGGCGCTTTCTTGTACTACTTTCATCTAACTCTCCGATGATTTGGCCCGTGGGGTGGTTCCCCTGAATTCTAGATGGAATATCCCTCTGATGTAGATCAATGAGGTCAACTAGATCTTCCTCTTCTGGTTTAGAATCTGATTCTGCGGCAGCTTGAGTTGATGTTGGGTTTGATGTTGTATTTCCAAAACCAACATGGATACCAACAGCACTAGGCTCTCTGGTTTCAGCACCTGCAACTCTTTTACCACCAAGACTCTCGACTTCAAGTGGTCCCATAAGGTCCATATGAAGGAGTTCGAAGCAAGATGATGTAGTGAGACTCTGCACTATTGGATGTGGCACTCTGACCTGCTTTCCTTTTTGGCATGCCTCGCAAACAGGGATGATCTTGGTGTTGAGCTTAGGATGTCCATTCACAGCTTCCTCTTTGGCTAACCTGTCCATCATCTTGTAGTTGACATGCCCAAGTTTTTGATGCCACACCTCAGCATCACTTAATTGAGACAATTTGCAAAGGGCATCACTATTGATTTGATAGCAATTATCTGAAGTCCTTCAACCAGTGTGGATGCAATCTCCATTCTCCTCATAGACTTCACATTTTTCACGATTGAATTTGACACTGAAACCACCGTCACAGAGTTGACTTATGCTAATGAAGTTTGCAGTAAGTCCTTCTACCATCAATACATTTTCCAGCTTTATAATGCCTGGAATATCAAGAGTTACTTGACCAATAATTTGAAAATTTTTACCTCCACCATATTTTACTTTTCCACCTCGAAATCTGATAATATTGGAAAGTAGATATTCAGATCCTGTCATGTGCTTGGAGAATCCACTGTCGAAGTACCAGGCTCCAGGGGACGTGGGATTTCAGGGAGGTACATATCATGTTGCACTTGATATCATTTTTCTTAACTCAAACCCTTTTGAACCTGCGGTTGGTTTTGGTGTTGGTTTTCAGATAACCAACATTGGATTCAGTGGCCATCCTTGTTCTCTGAAAATGTCTTCTCTCGCAAATAATCTTCCAGCAGAATGGTCGAATGTGGTCTGGTTCTCCACAGTGATGCCACACGAACTGTCTCCTCCTCTTCTTGTGGGCACCTGCGGCTTGGTCTTTCTGCTTTATCCTCTAATGTTGTTCTTCTTCTTTAGGAAGTTATTAAAGCGTTGCACTAGTGCAGAAACTGCATTCTAGAATAGAACATTCTGGCGCATCTAGAAGGGTATTTAAAAATCAGTTCTGGATTAGACTTTTCAGAACGGTATTTGAAAATACCGTTCTGGATATATGATTTTCCAGAACGGTAATTGAAACACCGTTCTGGATATGAGTCAATCCAGAACGGTATTCAAAATACCGTTCTGAAAAGTCCTTGTAATTCAGAACGGTATTTTTAAACCCTTCTGGAAAGTGTACATTCCARAACGGTATATGAWAGGCRTTCTGGATACGAGTCAMTCCAGAACKGTATTTGAAATACCGTTMTGGAAAGTCCTTTTACTCCAGAACTGTATTATTAAACCCTTCCGGAAAGTGTATATTCCAGAACGGTATGTGAATACCGTTCTGCAATTATACAACAATCAAGAACGGTATTTGTAAAACCGTTCTTAAAAGTCATGTCAAATTAATACCGCGAAAATGAAAAATTTTTGCCGCCCAGATGTTTACTTCCCAGAACGGTATCTTTAATACCCTTCTGGATAAAATATCCGATACAGAACGGTAATAAGTTACCGTTCTCGAAATTCAACCGATACAGAACGGTATAATATTTACCGTTCTTGAGAGTTTGCCGAAACAGAACGGTAAATAAGATACCGTTCTGGATACCAAGTTACTAAACTAACCAATTTTTAATTAAGTTTCAGCCCGTTTTTTTTTCAAAAAAAAATTCCACATTTTGACACCCCATTTTTTCTGTTTTCTCTCTCTCCCGAAACCGAAATTTTCCCCCTTTCCCACCTCTCTCCGGCAAGCCGCCGCTCCCATCTCAAACCCGAGGAAGATGGTGTGTAATTGAGTCCATCATCGACGTTTTCTCAAGTAAATCGAACCCATTGCTGATTTGGAAGGTCGTCGCACTCAGGTTTTCTTCTTCTTCTAGGGTTTATGTTTTGTTCATATTTTTTTGTTTACTTGTATAATTGAGTCAATCTACTTGTGTAATTGAGTGAAACTTCTTCTTCTTCTTCTAGGGTTTATGATTTTGAACCCATTTTTTGTTTTCTTCGGTATCTGTCAACATGCAGTTAAAAGTTTAGCTTTTGAGAAAAAAAAATTTTGCAGTGTCTGGAAATAAAAGATAAAAGTTTAATTCATTGAGAGTCGATCTACTTGTGTAATTGAGTGCATCTTCTTCTTCTTTTTCTTCTTCTTCTTCTAGGGTTTATGATTTCGAACCTAATTTTTTTTTGTTTTCTTCGGTATCTGTCAACATTCAGTTAAGAGTTTAGCTTTTGAGAAAAAAGTTGGTAGTGTCTGGAAATAAAAGAAAAGTTTAATTCGTTGAGAGTGGGTATGAGTCTTATTTGGTGAATACGTTTGAAAACTTATTAAATCGGAGAATTGTAGCAGGCCTCTCTGTTTTAAAATCATGATTCAATTATGAAAAATTAGAATTAGGAAGTTATTATTATTATTATTATTATTTTATTATTTTTTCATTTCAGCTTTTAGTGGCAACTCTTTTAAAACTCTTTTTAAGTGCAAAGCTTGTAAACACTTCCCAAACAAAATCCACATTGTTTTCATAATAAAGATCATGCAATTTAAATAATTCATCGGTTATATCTTTAGGTATTAAGTATCTCTTGTAACCCATCCTATCAGAATGCTCAATAACCAGTTTCGCTCTTTCTAAAGGATCTTTTACTTTGATTGTAGATGGATTAATGTGTTATGGAGTAAGAACATTCAAGAGATGAGCATAAGACTTTGCATCCTGAATATTTAAAGCATAGATATAACAGATAGTTACATTTCTTGAAGCATAATTTACCAAATATTTTTCTAGACTTTTTCTGTTGAGTTGCGAAATTTATCATTTCAATCAGATGAAAATGTATGTAAATTTGGTGGTGCTTAAAATAATGACTATTAGTATAATCTTAAATTTAAATCAGTACATTAAAATCTTGGATTCTGTATATTGTGTGTACATTTACTAGAAATTTGTTTGTGTATTTTATAATTTTAGTCCTGTGGGATGAAGATGATAAAGGGAATAGCCAGTTGATTGTGATTATATGACGCCTTATATATAAAATGCAATCAAAGTGGGAAAAAACCCACTTAGAGTTTGATTTAACGAGATCAAATGTTAGAAAATGATAATAGAATAATTGAAGATTCCTTTACATAAACCTAATGAAAATGTGAAAATGCTGATTAAACGAAAAGCCACCAACATATACGATAGTTGTGGATTTGATGATAAAAAAATTATTAGATAGTGATTGAATTAAGACGTGAAATATTAGGGTCTAAACACACACACACACACACACACACACAAGGTAAAATAGAGACTCAGTTTTTTAGATGATTAATCCTTTAAATATTTCATGGCCAAGTTTGATATGGTAAATAAAATACCATTCTCGATCTCATAATACCAATTAACTAATCAATTTTCCATTAAGTTTGAACCCGTTTTCCAAACAAAATACAGAGAGGCTTTTGTCAAACACATTTCTCATCCCATCCCGTTTTTCAGTTTTCCCTTTCCAGAAAAATTTCTGCCGCTCCCAGCTCGAACGTGAGGAAGACTGTGTGTAATTGAGTCCATCGTCCGCGTTGTCTCAAGTAGATCGAACCCATTGCTGCTTTGGAAGGCGGTCTCACTCAAGTTTTCTTCTTCTTCTATGGTTTACGTTCTATTCAATTGTTTTTTTGTTACTTGTATAATTGAGTCAATTTACTTGTATAATTGAGTGTAGAAATATATAAAGCATATTTAAATCTTGCTCAACTCAATAAAAAGTTACTTTTTCTCGATGGGAACAGATAAATGATTGTAGGGCTGGGAAATTAATATAGTTTGGTTGTGCTATTACTTAGTTTTCACTTTAAGTAAGCATCAACAAACATCTCTAATAGATTTCATGAGGTATAGGTTTCTGTTTTAGCCTAATTTTATCTATAATGCAAATATATTTCATAATCTTTAGTTAATGAAGTCAAATATCTAATCTTGAATTCTAGGATATAATTATCATAATGAGTATATTGGCATTGGTACCGATAATTTACGCTTCCTACTTAGGAGGGTACTAATGAATGACATTAAAGCTAGATTATGAGTGGCATTAAAGATAGCTTATATTATCACTTAGTATTTATTTTCTATTGTATTAGATGTGAAATGACTCTGGCAAAAATAAGTGAGGGTGCTCGTTCTATATATCTTACCATGTCTTATAAGACACAATAACAGAAATAAATACCTTCGAGTAAATTATGTATCATAATAAATAGTAGTTAAGACAAACATGGTTTATATTTAGATATATAAATCTGATCTTTTGGGCTATGTTTTGCTTGGAAATGCTATTTTCATCTTACTAACATTTCGCCATAATTGAGTTAAGTAGTGGGGAAGACCTTGAATGTTAATAAAAAAGAAAAACTTTGTGCAGCTAACTCTAAGCTGGACACGGAAGGTATTGAACACTTACGGGGGAGGTCTATAAACGTCTTATAGTCGTATTTACAGTTGAATATGAGATCACATTTTATGGTTTAGTATTTGCAGTCGTTTCGTATTCAAGATTACTGTCTTGTTGAAAGAAAAACAAAACTTAGAGTGGTAATTATCAAAAAAAAAAAATGAAACAGAACAAAAAAAATAAAATCTTGCATTGCACCAGTTAAGCATTTGAATGAAACTTATGACGATTTAAGCTAAATATCTATCACATTTGACTGTTTTTTTAGCACAATTGATATCTGCCCATCACATTGAACTTGTTGGGGAAATATTACACATTCAAACCTTATGTTTGTTATAGGCTGAATCATCTAATGTAATAATATCATGCCTATGCCTGAGTCCAGCCCCAGTATAACCCTTAAAATAATAAGCTCGGGGTAATTGCACAAGAGTAAAATGTACCAGTATGTAATTTTTTGGTATGCGATTTTTGCAGTTGATAGTGTGGTCGTATATAAGACCATCGCACAGGGAAGGGGAAGCCCGAACTGAGCCCACTGGGCCAACCGAAAAGTTTGGGCCGAACCGGGCAAATTTTTTCTGCACCAATATTTTCATGCCCAACCCCAGCATGCGGCCAACCTGGAACGTGGGTAATGTTCATCTGAGCCTAATGGTTCACTACCCGGATTACGTGTGTCGATCTCTGACCTAACACGAACTGAC
>BMAC01000262.1:411595-424295 GCA_014905375.1 Phtheirospermum japonicum | reverse complement strand
CTATGAGTAAGAAGTTTCTTTAGTTAATAATTGTTTATTTCTTGATCTAATAAATTATGTCTTGTTTCACATTTTGTAGGACTCATTGGCAATTGATGGTTCTTTGCCCCAAGTACAATTATGTGGCCTGGTTTTGCTGTTTTCAAAGAAAACAAAAAAAAATATTTCATCTAAGATTGAGACGTATGTTTTCTTTAGAATTTTCTTTGCATTAATTTTATTTATCATTATTTGATGATTTTGTAATTTATTTTGATATAGAGCATTCAATGCATACCAATTAATGAAAGGGACGCACTCACGACATTTCAAGAAGATTGATTGGGTTTATCCAAAGGTAATTTATGTTGATGTATAGCAAATTTTAAGATTCGAAAAAATGTTTGAAATACAGCCGAAAGCGTTTCAGATTAATTTATTTATTTACTTATTTCCAGTGTTGCAAACAAGGTGATGCTGATGAATGCGGGCTCTTTGTTATGCGACATATGCTTGAGATCGTCAAACTAGATATTGTTGACTCATTCAAAAAGGTAATTTTAATAAATCAAAATTATTATCATTTTTGGTGTAGAAGTCAAATTGTATCCCGGTCAATTTACATTAATTCAAAACTTGTCAATTGATATCTTGTGATGAGTTGTGCATATTGCGTGAGTTGTACATATTTCCTGAATTATGTGTATTGCGTGTAGGTATTCAATATGGAGGGACCTTATTCGAAAGATGACATTGACGTAGTTCATAGACGTTGGGATGAGTGTTTTCTAGAGGTCATTACTTGAGGGTGCGACTGCATTTTATTTTGGTTTGAAGAACAAATATCTCTGATGAAACCTTTTTTTGTATGTGAATTGTGGTGATTGTTGTCTTGGACACTTGATGAATAGTGTGGTTTCTTTTGTTGTTTTGGGGTGCTTTGAAAGGATTGACATATTGTAGTTGGTGTTTCCTTTGACTGGATTGATGAATATTGTAGTTGGTGTTTTGGGGTGCTTTAAATGGAATGATGAATAGTTTAGTATATTTTCGATTGAGATTTGGTATTTTTAATATTCTATTATAATTTTTTACATTTGGGAAAGACGAGTCGTAAAACAGGGATGATTACAAATAACCATTCCAGATCAGTTTTTTAAAATTACCGTTCTGGTAAGTTGTACATTCCAGAACGGTATTTGCAAAAAACCGATCTGGAAAATTGTACAGTCCAGAACGGTATTTTAAAAATACCGATCTGGAAAATTGTGCATTCCAGATCGGTATTTTAAAATACCGTTCTGGACTTTACAACTTTCCAGATCGGTATTTTTAAAAAACCGATCTGAAATGTTCAACATTCAGATCGGTTTTTTGCAAATTACCGTTTTGAAAAGTTGAACATTCCAGAATGGTATTTTAAAATACCGTTCTGGAATGTTCAACTTTCCAGAACGGTGATTTGCAAAAAATCGATCTGAAAGTTGAACATTTCAGATCGGTTTTTTAAAAATACCGATCTGGAAAGTTGTACAGTCCAGAACGGTATTTTAAAATACCGATCTGGAATGGACAATTTTCCAGAACAGTTTTTTAAAATACCGATCTGGAAAATTGAATATTCCAGAACGGTATTTTATAATACCGTTCTGGACAGGTGTACATTCCAGATCGGATTTTCTCAAATACCGATCTGGAAAGTTGAATAGTCCAGAACGATATTTTAAAATACCGATCTGGAATGAACAATTGTCCAGAATAGTTTTTTCAAATAACGTTCTGGATTGTACAACTTTCCAGAACGGTAATTGTAAAAACTGATCTGGAAAGTGGCGGATAAAGTATAGGAAGGTACCATTCTAGAACAAAAAAAAAAATTCTAGAATAGTTTTTTTGTTACCCTTCTAGAAAGTCTGCCAATCTAGAAGGGTAAGAAAGGCGTTTTGGACTGTCTACCAATCCAGAACTATGTCACTACAGAAGGTACAAAAAGGCGTTCTGGATATGCAGTTTCTGCACTAGTGTTGGGTCACATAAGATAATTCATTTTCCTCAAGAGTTGTGGATTCTATCTTTTTAAGGACACCTTTCAAATCAAGCTCCTCGTCATCTTCATCATTGTCGAAGCTAGCATCGGAGGAGAGAGCAACATTCTTCTCTTTAGAGTTGGAACTAAGGTGTTCAATCTCATATGTCTTGAGAGAGCCAACTAAGGCATTGTACTCTATGTCATCAACGTTTTTAGATTCTTATATGGCAACCACCTTCATACTTAATTTCTTTGAGATGGATCTCAATTGTTTTCCCACAAGACGTGTGTTTGTAATTGCTTCACCAAGCTCTCTGCACTTATTTGCAATATCTGAGAGTCTCATGGCGTAGTCCATGATGGACTCCTTTTCATCCATCCTCATTGCCTCGAAAGTAGATGTCAGCATTCTCAGTCTAGATCTCTTCACGCTTTGAGTCCATTCACATACCCCTTAGAGTGCGTCCCATTAATCCTTCGCTGAATCATAATTCTTGATGACTCTGTAGTATCTTAGGTCTACATACCCACAAAGGGTGTTGATGCATTTAGAATTTCAGTTTGCAGCAGATACTTCCTCAGGAGTTCAATCTATCTCTTTCTTGTCGACGGTATCACCTTCACCATCAGTGATACGTGACTTTTCCCATCCAATCAGAATGGTTCTCCATGCATGTTCGTCGATGTTCTTTATATGCCACCACATCCTCTATTTCCAGAGAGAATAGTGCTCCCCATTGAGGATCGGAGGCCTTGGGTTGCCATGAGCATCCATAGCACCTAAACAAATAAGGATCAGTACTTAAAGGTTAAGTAACCTGCTCTAGATGCCAATTGTTAATTTGAAGGTCTATGGTTTTGTAAATAAGTATCAGTATATGATGATGTTTTCAATGTTAACTAACACTGACACCAACATTAATCAGAGTTTAACAAACAATATACAGCGAAAACTTAAACTCAAGAACACAGCAATTTAAATTCAGTTCACAAGTAAAAGTACTTGTGAACTTGGGTGTACAAACCCAAAAACTATATTACTTTCTTGTTCACAATCAATACATAAAATAAGAAGTAATATATGAAAACTAAAGTATCAAACGCGTGATACTAAATACTTGTCGCCTAGATGAAAAGATATTCTCCGTTGGTCACGCAACTTCGAAGAACTTGTTGATCTCGGACAGTGGCTCCAAGTAGCTATCTTACCGGTGTTCTTCCTTGTCGTGCGTCGTGTGCGTCTTATTAATTCCGTGCGTCTCCAAAAGTATATCCAAGCTTTAGTACTCTCTTTTCTTAAATAGACAATCCTAGAATCCTAAACTTGGTAAACAAGTAAAACAAATCCTAGACACAATATGGATACTAAATAAAGTCCTATAC
The DNA here is from genome assembly GCA_014905375.1 of Phtheirospermum japonicum. NCBI lineage: Eukaryota > Viridiplantae > Streptophyta > Magnoliopsida > Lamiales > Orobanchaceae > Phtheirospermum > Phtheirospermum japonicum. The sequence continues at coordinate 420,904 of BMAC01000262.1, read as the reverse complement.
ATAAACTAGGAAACAAAATCTAGAGTCCTAATTTATTTTGTGCCCAAGAAAGGTAAACAACTAAAATAGGAATTATTGCCAAGAATAAATTCCCAACACATGTGAGGAATTAAGCATCTCTAACATGAATATTAATACTTTTAACATATATAGTGAGTTCAAATGCTCCAATGCTCAGTAGTTAAGAAACTTTTGTGTTTTAATTATGGTTGTTTGGGGGTAAGTGTTTCAAAAGATGTATTGGGAGATGTGGTGCTATAGAAACATGTGTTGAACATCGTTGAGGAATTTATTCTTGACAATAATTCCTATTTTGTTATTTGCCTTTCTTGGGCACAAAATAAGTTAGGAAACTAGATTTAGGATTTTATTTGTTTCTTAGTTTATGTACAAGACTTTATTTAGTTTCCTAGATTGTATTTAGAATTTGTTTTACTTGTTTACCAAGTTTAGGATTCTAGGATTGTCTATTTAAGACAAGAGAATCCTAAAGCTTGTAATCACCTTTTGATGCACGAATTTTTGGACCAGAACACGACGCACAGCAACGCAAGACGCACGGCAAGGAAAGAAGAAGAAAACTACTAGGAGCCATTGTTCTAAATCAACAAGCTATTCAAAGTTGCGTGACCAACGGAGAAGAGCTTTTCAATCTAGGCGACAAGTATTTAGTATCAACTTTTTGATATTCTAGTTTTCGTATATTACTTCATATTATTGTATTGATCGAGAACAAGTCAAGTAATATAGTTTTTGGGTTTGTACACCCAAGTTCACAAGTATTTTTACTTGTGAACTGAACTTAATTTGGTGTGTTCATAATTTTATTTCCGCTGCATAATTTTCGATTAACTCTTGTTCATGTTGTTAACCAGTGTTTTCTAATATTGATAACAGCATCATAAACTGATACTTATTTTCAAAACCATAGACCTTCAAATTTTACAATTGGCATCTAGAGCGGGTTACTTAACCTTCTAAGTACTGATCCTTATTTTTAGGTGCTATGGATGCTCAAGGCAACCCAAAGCCTCCGATCCTCAATAGGGATAACTATTCTCTCTGGAAACAAAGGATGCATTGGCACTTAAAGAGCATTGACGAATGTGCATGGAGAACCGTTCTAATTGGATGGGAAAAGCCACGTGTCACTGATGGTGAGGGTGATACCATCGACAAGAAAGAGGAAGATTGGACTGCTGACGAAATAGCTACGACAAACTGGAATTCCAAATACATAAACACCTTGTGTGGATATATAGATGCAAGTTATTACACAGTCATCAAGAATTGCCACTCAGCAAAGGAGGCATGGGACGCACTCCAAAGGGTGTGTGAAGGGACAATGAGAGTGGATGAAAAGGAGTCTATCATGGACTACTCCATGAGACTATTTGATGTTGCAAGCGAGTGTATAGAGCTTGGAGAGTCAATAATGAATGCACGTCTTGTGGGAAAACTACTCAGATCCATCACAAAGAAATATAATATGAAGGTGGTTGCCATAGAAGAATTCAAAGATGTTGATGATATAGAGTTCAACACCTTAGTCGGAAACCTCAAGCAATATGAGATGGAACACCTTGGTTCCAACTTAAAAGAGAAGAATGTGGCCCTCTCCTCCGATACAAACCTAGACAACGATGAAGATGATGAGGAGTTTGATTTGAATGGGATTCTGAAAAAGATGGAATTCACTGCGCTTGATGAGAACGAATTGTCCTTTGTGACCCAACGTTTTAATAACTTCTTGAAGAAGAAGAAGAACAGCATTAGAGGCTCAAGCACAAAGTCCAGGCCACAGGCGTCTACTCCAAAGTTTACTGGACGAGCTCTTCCCAGATCTCAGTCCACATCGTCAATTCCCAATACATCCAGTCCCTCGAAACCACTAAGTGAGGTGCAATGCCACGAATGTAAGGGTTGGGGACACTATAAGAATGAGTGTTCTAACACTCTTAGGAAGAAGAGCATGGTTGATACAGACTTTACTGAGGTGTCAATGATTCCGAGTCAACCGAACCTGTTCCATCCTTGTTCTCCAATGTTGTGTGGGACGATGATGTCCATGTTGGTATCCTTGAAACCAACATCGTGTGCCTAAATGACTACGGATTATCTTGAGGAGTACGAGCAGTTAAGTATTGAGCACAAGCAACTATTTGTCAGGTGGGAAAACAGGTACTCAAGGTCAAGGATCTCATGAAAGAAGTGGAAAAACTAACCAAGGAGAAGGATGATTAACTCGATATAATTGTTCGCTTAGAAACGTCGCTCACCAAGAAGGATTCTGAGCTAACAAGGTGAGAACCGAGTTGATAAAGGTTCAAGGAACTATCATGAATCTGAACAATGGCAAGGCAAAGCTCGACGAAATCTTGGAGACAAGCTTCCCAGAAACCTCAAAGCATGGAATTGGCTATAAACTGATTCAGCCAACACATTCCTCAATCTAAGAACAAAAATCGACCAAATAGCACAAGAAGAGAACGATATAGTTCGTGTGCCATCACTGTGGTGAACCAGGTCACATTCGGCCTTTCTGCTAGAAAATCATTGGCGAGAGAAGACACTTTCAGAGAACTAATGCGGCTGCTAAATCCAATGTTGGTTCCCATCATACCAAAATCAATACCAACACCAGGTTCAAACAAGTGTGGGTCAAGAAAAATAATGTCAAATGTAATATGATCCATACCTCCTTGAAATCTCACGTCCCTGGAGCCTGGTATTTCGATAGTGGATGCTCGAAGCATATGACTGGGTCAGAGGAGATACTTTCCAACATTGTCATATTTCGAGGTGGAAAGGTAAAGTATGGTGGAAGCGGAAATGGCCAAATAGTTGGTCAAGGAACTCTCCATGTTCCTGGCATTGTAACCCTAGAAAATGTGCTGCTGGTAGAAGGACATACTGCAACTCTGATAAGCATAAGTCAACTGTGCGATGGACGTTTTAGTGTCAAATTCAACCGTGAAAAGTGTGAAGTCTATGAAGAGAATGGACCGTGTTTACTCACTGGACAAAGGACTTCAGATAACTTCTACCAAATCCAAAGTGATGCCTTCTACAAGTTGTCTCAATTAAGTGATGCTGAGGTGTGGCATAAAAAGCTTGGACATGTCAACTACAAGATGATGGACGTGTTGGCCAAAGAAGAAACTTTGAATGGGCTGCCTAAGCTCAACACCAAGATCATCCTTGTGTGCGAGGCATGCCAGAAAGAAAAGCAGGTAAGGGTGCCACATCCAGTTCAGCAAAGCCTCACTACATCTTCTTGCTTCGAACTCCTTCATATGGATCTCATGGGACCACTTGAAGTCGAGAGCCTTGGTGGAAAGAGGTACATTTTAGTTATTGTAGATGATTTTTCTAGGTTCACTTGGGTAGAATTTCTAAAAGAAAATTCTGAAACCTTTGAAGCTCTCAAAAAACTTGCAAAAAGGTTGTGTGTAAGATTTGATGTGAACATTAGTAGGATTAGAACTGATCACGGTAAAGAGTTTGAAAATGCATCTTTCTCAAAATACTGCACTTCAGAGGGCATAAGTCACGACTTTTCTTCACCTATTACTCCCCAAAAAAATGGCATAGCTGAACGTAAAAATAGGACTCGTGCTGAGATTACTATAACTATGCTCATTTCGGATGGCATAGAAAAACATTTTTGGGCTGAAGCAATGAATACTGCAAGTCATATCATAAATAGGGCTTATTTTAGACCAGGGTCATGTGCTACTCCCTATGAGTTGTTGATGGGTAAAAAACTGAACTTGAGCTATTTTCATGTGTTTGGATGTATTTGCTACGTGCTCAATGATAGAAATCATCTAGCTAAACTGGACTCAAAAAGTGACAAGTGCATCTTCATGGGCTATTCCCAAAATAGTCATGCATATAGGTTGTTTAATCTTAGAACTCGAAGCATGTTTGAGTCTGTTAATGTCAAGTTCGATTATCTAACGAGTGGAGTTAAACCTACCGAGGATAATGATCTGATTTATGATCAAAACCCTCAGGATAATGTCACTCTTCCTGTAGATGATAGTGCAGGTACTGAAAACAGAGATTCAGGTCCTGAAACCGAAGAGTTGAGTGATGTTGGTACCAATGTTGGTACTGCGAACTCAACATCAAAACCAACATCAGCTCAAGACGGCACAGAATCAGGTTCTGAATCAGAAGATGAAGATCCAGCTGAACCCATTGACCTCCATCAAAGAAACATCCCGTCCAGAAATTCAGAGAAACCATCCAGTGGGTCAAATAATCGGAGATTTAGATGAAAAGAGTACAAGAAGGCGACAGATAAATTTCAAGGAAATGGTCAGGTACGTCTGTCTGTCTACTAGTTGTTCTAAGATTCGTGAATCTTTGTACCTTTATAAAATAGAGCCCAAGCATGTGGAGGATGCACTCAAGGATGATTTTTGGATAAAGGCAATGCAAGAAGAGCTAGACGAATTTGCCCAAAACGATGTCTGGGATTTAGTTCCTCGTCCAGAAAATTCCCACGTGACAGGAACAAAGTGGATATTCAAGAACAAGACTGATGAGGCAGGCAACATTGTGAGGAACAAAGCTCGACTGGCTGCACAAGGGTATACACAAATTGAAGGAATCAATTTTGATGAAACATTTGCTCCTGTTGCTCGCATTGAGTCGGTAAGGCTTTTACTTGTTGTTGCTTGTTATATGAACATTTCATTGCATTAAATGGACATTAAGAGTGTGTTTTTAAATGGAGTCTTAAGTGAATAAGTGCATGTTGAGAAACCTAAAGGATTTGTAGATCCTCAAAAACTAATTTTTGTTTTAAAATTGAAAAAGGTTCTTTGCGGTTTATAACAAGCTCCAAGAGCATGGTATGAAAGGTTAACTCAATATTTGCTTTATTTGAACTTTAGATGAGGGGAGGTTGGTAAAACTTTGTTCCTTCTTAAATCCAATAAGCACATCTTAATTGTCCATATTTATGTAGATGATATTATTTTTGGATCCACTAACGAGCAGATGGTCAAGGAATTTATCACTCGAATGTCCGATTGTACTTTCTTGGTTTACAAATCAAACAGCTTGATGATGGTATATTCCTTTCCCGAACTAAGTATGCTAAGAACTTAGTCAAAAATTTTGGGTTAGAAAATGAAACTCACAAGAAAACGCCACTGGGCAAAACTGTGAAGTTGTCGAGAGACGATGTTGGTAAGGGTGTTGATAACACCATGTACAGAAGTATGATAGGGAGTCTGCTTTATTTGACAGCAAGTAGACCAGATATTATGTATAGTGTGTGCTTGTGTGCTAGATATCAGTCTAATCCAAAAGAGTCACACTTAAAAGCAATTAAAAGAATTATTAGGTACATTGCTGGTACAACAGAACTATGTGTGTGGTATACAAAAGATACTGGTACTGAACTTGTAGGGTATACTGATTCGGACTGGGCTGGGGATGTTGTAGGTAGAAAGAGAACTACAGGGGGATGTTTTTTCTTGGGTAACAATCTAATTTCTTGGTACAGCAAGAAGCAAAATTATATTTCTCTTTCTACAACTGAAGTCGAGTAGGATGAACCAAATGATAGATGACTATGGTCTGCAAAGTAGTATCTTGATTGTGCTGTGTGACAATTCCAGTGCCATTGACATCTCGAAAAATCCAGTCCAGCATTCTCGAATCAAACACATTGACATAAGGTACCACTTTATTCGAGACTTAGTTGGGAGGAAGATTGTTAGCCTTGAGCATATTGGAACAGATAATCAGCTTGCTGACATCTTCACTAAGGCATTAGATTTTGAGACCTTCTCTCGTTTGAGAAGAGATCTCGGTATGTGCATTGTCTAAACCAATGTTGGTTTGTGATGTTGTGACACCCAATATTAACATCAGTCACAACATCTGTATACTTTTGCATGCATTTTTATCCTTCTTTTCATACATAATCCTAATGCATTGAGTTTGATTGAAAGTGTAATAAGGTCCTGTGTTGCAATAAAAGTGATGGCAAAAAGAACCAACCTCTTCAATTAGGTGATTGTGGGACTTGCCCATAGAAACTGGTTTTCTCCCAGGTCCAAAAACAAGAGGTGTTAAACAGCAATTGTTGAAGACTAAATATTCAATTCCCTAAAAGGATGAAGAAAATATGGATACAAATTGTTCCAGTCTTTAAATTTCACCTTCTTGAGAGATCTTGACGTACTCATTAACTTGGGTTAAGGGGTAAGTTTCCATTGACTTCGCCTAAGGCAATGTTGGTTTATAATGTTATCAGTAATAAAAAGAAACATTGGATCAAGTCACTGAAATCATAATATATTTTTTGTATATTCTTTTAGGTCATGAATTTTAGGCATCCCGTAGGACATACATACTTTGTGAAGATGCCATCTTGTTGTGCGTACTGTTGCCTGTGTTTTTGTCTACCTTGACTTCTATTAATTGTATTTTTAATATAGCTAACTAAGTGTTTCAGTGGAGTTATACTCAGATGGCTGGAATGGTAATAACGAGTTTAATTTGGAGCGTGAAAATTTATATTGCACAAGATAGGTACTGTTGGGCTGATGGTTCAATATATCCAGCTCTCTACTTCGGCCGTTTTTTAATTAAGAGTTGTGCAATTTATTTTTTTAAAAAAGAATAAAGAATAGATAAAGGTACAGTGGGTTTGATCACGTATCCTATTTTAAGGGGGGAAGTGATTGTGTTTTAAAAAGGGAAGAAAATCAGGTTATATGCTCAAAATCCGTTGGATGGTAAAATTAGGGCTTTTTCCTTTTATTTTCTATTTTTTCTCTCTCCTTGGCAACGGTCATTTTTGGGGAAGCTTAAAAACCTGAATCTTTTTTACCGTTTGATCATTACCCTCTGCAAATTGAACTCTCCAGCCCTCTTACTTCTCTCCAATTATCTCGATTTTCTTTTTGATCTTGTGTTCTTGTGTTTCTAAGAATTTGCAGGATGTCAAACTCGCCGCCGCCTTCATCTTTTCCAGAGTTGCCGATAGAGTTTCGTCGCTCCGGCGAACAGGTTCATGCGCCCTATCACAGAGATGGTGTCCTGCACATACGCGAGGAAATCGGTGGTGGTTCCTCTTCCAACCCACCACCGGTAACAACATCACCACCGCCCTCACCGCCACATGAATCTCACAATGTTATTCCAGCTCCGCCGCCGATTGACGCCGTCCTGAAGCGCAAGTGTTCCCCGGTTATCCAGGAAACGAGATAGATGTTGATAATCCCCCGGATTTGGCATTTGTTGCTGAGACATTTGGAAGAGTAGGGAATCTTACCTTGAAAAGGTCCCGGCGGTTGCGCAACATTCCTCCCGGCGTTGTACCGCCCGCTGTACCGAAGAGCAAAGCAGGACCGCACCGCAATGTGCTAATTGAGCACATGAATCTTACGAAGGATGTCACGGTGATGTCAGACCCCGATGACGATGATTACGTCCCTGCTCTAGTGGAAGGATTGGTGCCACCGTTGCCTTCGGCTCCTAATCTGACGGCGAAGAAGACGCCTCCCCGAAAGCAGCTTGTGCGGTTGGCCGACAAGAGGTATATCCCGGCGAAAGTTAAGGCTTCCCCAGGTTCTATTGCAACCGAATATTCATCCCCTCCTTATACTATTTTGGACTTTTTCTCCGGTGAAGTGACGAGTTCATCTCGACCGATTGTCGAGGTTCCCCCTCCGTCTTTGGTCCGTGAGACACAGCCCGATTTCAATCCTAATCTTTTTGAGTACTCCCCTGACTCATCCTTTGATATACCTCTTCGAGACATTCGTAAGGCGTTCAAGAAGGACAAGAAGAAAAAGAAGGTTGCTCAGGAGGACAATGTTGCTCCTCGTGTTGGTTCCCCCGTACCAACATCAAATCATTCCCCGTCTATTTCGTCCTCCAGCACTGCCCCTGTTCCGGTTATTTCTCGTGCTCCCACGCCGACTTCTTCAGACGCCTCTGCTCATTCCGAGTCCTCCACGGGTACTCCTTCTCGGACCCCTGAGCTTGAGGATATGGTGCCGTTTTCAGAGAAGTTTCTGACTGCCGAGGCTGCAGAGTTGTTTGATACATACCGAACCCGACACATGATCGCTGAGCGCAGAGTTCCAGTTTAGCTGTTTGACCGACAAAACTTGATTGCCTACCTCTAGTATAAAGGTTTGTATTCCACAGTTTCCACTGCAATGCCTTTTTTTTTCGTGATATAGTCGTGGAGTTTTATGTCAATCTGTTGCCCTCCATTGTTGATCTAAATTCTGTGAACTTTGGAAAAGTATTTATGCGTGGTAAGGTGATTAGTTTCACCCCTGGTTTAATTGATGAGTTGTTTGGGACTGAACCGTATCGGGGTGATTCTACTGTGGATGATATGGATGAGGTTATTTCGTTCTTGTCTGGCGGTATGGTGCATACATGGTTTGAACAGTTGCCGAGCACTCGACTTTCTTCTCTCTAATCTATTTTGCACAAGGTGTCCATTTGCAACTGTGTTCCCTCCAAGAATACTACGTGTGTTACGCGGCCTCAGGCCCAGTTTTTGTACAGACTTGGAAGGTGAATCAAGTACAGTTTCGAGCAGCATGTGTTTGATATTGTCATGAAATTCGCCACCACTAGGTCCGCCGCATCGTTGTGCTTTTCCTCTTTAATATTCAGCCTGCTTGAGAATCAGGGCTTGGAGCTTCATTCTTATGATGTCCTTACTGGGAAGGCTGACTGGTTTGCTTTAAGGGCCCAGCATATTACTGACTCAAACTTTTGTGCACCCCTTTTTAATAAATTAATTTAAAACACGTCAGTTTGCTCTCAAGTGTACGAGGTAACTGTAGGGTGATGAGTTTGACTCGAGTCGTATCTCTCAAGGAAACAACTGTTCGGTCTTTCGGATGTTTTTCTCAATTTACGAACTAAAATAAAATACATATACATTTGGGGTTTTAAAAGATTTTGAATTGATCATTATAACTAAAGCAATAATTAAACTAAATCTATTTAAACTAATTATTCTAACTAAATTATCAACTACGAGCGATAATTAAACTACTTGAACTCAAGAACTAAGAACTAATAGCAACSAATCTAAAAGYATGAATATAATAAATTACCACTAAGYAATGAATCATAAGAATMTAAAAYTAACGAATAKCTAAGCATAATCCRACTCGCATAAATAAACTAAATTAAACCAATATCCAATAKCAAGYATAAAAYGATTAARCTAATTAAACTAGTCTAGCATTAACAACGAAATTAACTAAGCAATTAACTAAGARWTTARMKWASWKWTTRKARYAMYKA
>BMAC01000262.1:350501-411455 GCA_014905375.1 Phtheirospermum japonicum | reverse complement strand
GKTATGAGATGTGGAATTATATTTATTATCAGTTAAAATACCCTAGGGGGTCGTGTCTTCTTCTAAAAATCCGAAATAATGAGGGTTTATATAGATATTGCAAGTCTTGGAGCACAAGAAACCCTAAAATCCGAATTCTGGGCCGTCGCGTCGACGGTGCGTCGACGTAGCGTCGACTGACGCATGCCAGTGCTCGGCAGACTTGGTCGGCAGGTGTGCGCGTCGGCTGGGTGGGACGTCGACAGGGTGCGTCGACATCGACGCTTCAGCAAGTTGCGTCGACGTTGCGTCGACAGTGGTGCGTCGACATCGACGATTCAGCAAGTAGTATCGACGTAGCGTCGACTGACGCGGTCATGACTCGCTGACATGGCTCGCGTCGACGGGGCATCAACGGTCGAGTCAGTCGACGCGACTGCGCGTCTTTCTCCAATTCTCGATCTTTTGCTACTCGTTTCACCGGAAAGCTTTTTCTTCACTTCTTGAACATCGAACCTCGTCTATTACGCGTTAAACTCTTCCGGTTACTTAGCTGTAAGGTGAAAAACAACGAAATATCACCTACTTGCATCAGTTACGATCAAAATGCGGTAAAATAAGCTGGAATTGTAAAAATACGAGATTAAGCTTAAATCGTCCAACTTATACCAAAAACAAATAGAAAAACAAACTAAAATGCTAATAAAAATAAGGACAAATCTACTCTAATCAATTACCGATTCCAGGGTTATTGATCTTTCTTGGCAGGCACCTTTCCAGGATGATGTTGCTAGTGGTGTTGGGACCGGCGTTCCCAACATTGGTCGCAACATAGTCCCAATTTCTGCGCAGTTTCTTAAGGCGCATGTGGCTTATATTTATGCGCAGATGGCCCAGCTGAAGGCACTTCGTGGTTCGCTTTTGGAGGCCCTTTTGCCTTCTGGTCAAAAAGGGGGAGAAAATGTTGGCGACGCAAATGAGGATGGCGCTGCTGATAAGAATGCTGATGCTGATGATGCTGATGCGGTTGCTGCCGAGGCCTTGGCGAGTCTTGCTCTGGAAAAGCGAAGGAAGAGGATCCGCTCTCGCAATAAGACCTTGAAGAAGATGAATAGAATGCAGGAGAAGAAGAAGCGAAAGGATAGGGGTGAAGGAACTTCGACATCCCCTCGTCGTTCGAAGAGGGTTCGAAGTTAATAAGTTCCTTTTATTCTGTTTTGTTTTGATAAGTGGTAAATTGATCACTGTTTGAGCAATGTTGGTTTGTAATGTTGGGTTGATGACTTAATAATATTGGGTGTTTTATTTAGGGAGAATTTTTCAACTTAGGGAGAGTTAGCTGTTTTTGTTTGAACTTGTTTTTGCGTCTTAGTATTTTGTCTAGAAAGGTAAAAGGGGGATATTGTTGAGAAATTTATTCTTGAAAATTATTTCTATTTTGTTATTTGCCTTGTTGGTCACAAAATAAGTTAGGAAACTAAATTTAGGATTTTATTTGTTTCCTAGTTTATGTACAAGACTTTATTTAGTTTCCTATATTGTGTTTAGAATTTGTTTTACTAGTTTACCAAGTTTAGAATTTTAGAATTGTCTATTTAAGACAAGAGAATCCTAAAGCTTGTAATCACCTTTTGACGCACGAATTTTTGGAGCAGAACACGACGCACGGCAACGCAAGACGCACGGCAAGGAAAGAAGAAGAAAACTACTTGGAGCCATTGTTCTAAATCAACAAGCTATTCAAAGTTGCGTTACCAATGGAGAAGAGTTTTTCAATTTAGGCGACAAGTATTTAGTATCAAGTTTTTGATATTCTAGTTTTCGTATATTACTTCATATTATTGTATTGATCGTGAACAAGTCAAGTAAAATATATTTTGGGTTTGTACACCCAAGTTCACAAGTATTTTTACTTGTGAACTGAATTTAATTTGGTGTGTTCTTAATTTTATTTCCGCTGCATAATTTTCGATTAACTCTTATTGATGTTGTTAACCAGTATTTTCTAACATTGATAACAACATCATAAACTGATACTTATTTTCAAAACCATAAACCTTTAAATTTTACAAACATGATATGTGTTTCATATTATTAGTAGAGAGTGAGAATATTGTGTGTGTTTATTCCTAAAGAATGATGGAGGATTTCATAGCTTGAGAACTATGAAATGAGGCTCTGGTTTTCTGAGCCGTAGTGTGGGCAGTTATCGTGTTTTATGATGAGGTACTTGGTGATTATTAGTGAGTATGTAAGTATGGACACAATGTGAGTTATCGGCCTCTGGTGCTTCGGGTTTAATATATGGTAAGTGGTGTTTTTTCCCTAGGTTAAAATAGTAATTTCCCCATTTTTAAAATTTCTTAAAAACTGCTCTTTGTTCTTCCCATCTTTCTTAATGTTCATAATTAATTTACAACTCTTATTTACTACCCTCTATTAGAATTGTTATTGATACTCTCGAGCAAGTTAAATAATGATATCTTATTTATTACCTTCTATTTGATTATAATACTCAATAATTATCAAAGTAACAATTCATTTGGTTCAGGTCTATCTCTATTTTTTGTTTGTTTATTTGTTTTTAGATCAAGATATTTGGAAATTAGGTACAAATATTTGTGTATATGAAGATAAATTTGACGATTATATAGTTTTTCTTGATCTGTTAAGTTTTATATTTTTCTTGCGATTATATAGTTTTTCTTGATCTGTTAAGTTTTATATTTTTCTTGCGATGAATAATTAATGTCCATTCTTTGTTCGATCTATTTTTTATCTGTTGGCTGATTGTATATATATTTTTCGATCTGTTGATGACTGTAGACATATTTGTGATCTATTTTTTCATCTGGTGGCTAATTGTAGACATCTTTTTTCAATCTGTTTACAGATTTTTTTTCATATGATTCGTGACTGATCTGCTATTTATTTGATGCATGTTTTGTTGTTTTGTTATTTTTTTTTAATATAATTCATCAAATGTATTCAACCAGTCTATTTTATAAATATAATCTATTTTGAATTTGTTCCCAAGTTCAAACGAGTCTCCAAAGTATTTTATTTCGTGCTTTTTTTTTGTTTTTGTGTTTTTTGTTAATTGTTCTCTAAATTGTTGCGTTTAAAATATTTATTTGATTTTTTTGGTCAATATATTTTTGATTAATATGCTATTGATCTGAAGCATCTTTTTGTCTGATCATGTATTGCTATCTGTTTGGTCGATCTGTTCTTGACTAATCTGCTATTGACCTAACTCATCTTTTTGTATGATCTGGTATTGCCTAACCTGATTGTATATATTTCATATAATGTATACAATCAATATATTTTATATAAATGATCTGTTTTGCTATTTTGAATTTGTTTCCAGTTTCAAATGAATCCCCAGGATAACAAATTTCGTATTTTTTTTCTTTCTTTTTTTGCTGTGTTTTTCTTAATTCTTATATCTAAACTGTTGTATTTTCTTATGAGAAAACTATTACTAATTTATTATTGGATGCATCGTTGAAGAGTTGATTTATTTTGTGAACACTGATTCTATAAACGTGTTTAATTTATTTTAGGTATAACAGTATACCTCTACTTAGTTTGCATCTAAAATTTTTGGTTATGTGAATTTGTTTAGTGCATTTCTACAATTTGCCTGATCTTTTATTGGTGGGAATACTTGTGCTCTTTTTTTTATTGCTTTTTTGGGAGAAACGAAGAATTCAAGGATTATGAGTGAAAGGAAAATAAAATAATCTTACGGCAATCTGGAACGCTCCTTTGTCAAAGATGATGAATCAAACAAATCGCCTCGGTAATTCTCCTTTTCCTTTTGCCCTTTTTTATACGTGCAATTGTACCTATGTATATTCATGAATAATAAATATGTTGTTTATAACTTTCTGAACATAAATGTGCTGATGTGACGATAGTTTAATACTCGGATGCTAGATTTGTTTTCCTATCTTGGTTTGTTGTAATTGTAATTGTGATTTTAGATTTTTTTTTTTTTTTTAAATCTTTGTAGTATATTTTGGGTGATGGGTTTGTTAGATGTGTGTTATTTTATTGATATCATTTCATATATATAAAATCTCGAAATTATTGGTTTCTATTATTATTTTATGATTTTGTCTTCGTTTTCTGAGATGATGAACAAAGAAATTGAATCCATCGCATGTTTATTTATTATTTAATTTATAAACTGTTGGTTTTTGTTTATATTTTATGATTTATGCTTCGTATTGTTGGAATTCGTAGAGACAAACACCATGCTCGTGCAGCGTAAATTTTAAAAAAAAAAAATTGGATCCAACAGATCCATCCTGTGAACGAATATATTTATACGATAAATAAATGAGATAAAAGCATGAAACTCTTATAGTAAATTCATATTCCATTTCAATACTATGGTATCCACGCGATTAATTCTTCTCCGACTGCAAGATCCAACTTCAGTGTATTGCTATCGTGAAAAAAGTTAGGAAATCTCACAACGATATCAAAATTAGGATTTATGTTTTCTAAAAACTCTCTTGTTTTTCATTCATGTGAACAACTTATGACTTTATATTATATTTATACTAGGTACATAAGAGAACCCTAACCCTAAAAGGGTTGGATTGTCCAAGACACAGGCCCAAAATAATTTTAGCCCAAGTACCTTTATTAATATAACATAAATATTAAATCCAAATCCGATTTAATTTAATTAAATAATTTCTATCAAATAGAAATTAATATCATAATTATTAACAATTAAATATTACAATTCTAAATTGAATATTTAATACTTTCTTGATACACTCTTAAATCGGAAAACTAATCGCATATAGTGTGACCCTATAGGCCTTTATATATGACATCAATCCAATGATGATCCAAACAAAACTCCTAGACGGCTTAGTTGGACGAACTCAATATACAAAGAACATTCACTTGAACTCAGCGAATTATAACCTTTATACAAAATTTTGGTGAAATTCCTTTCATTTCGAATCACTCGATTAAGTTTAAGATTTATCCAAGTGTCTATCTCAATGGCTTAATCAATTTATCTCATTTTTATTAGTCGACAACTAGACCATACTCAATCACTATATTGAATATATATCTTTTGCATTGGCCAATGACTTTAGACGACCTAATATAGAGATTATGAGTGATCTCTCTCGAAACTCCAATCGAGGAATAAATTCTTTCTTGACTCAACTATCACCTTCATTTATATCATGGTGCACCCAACACAAGCCGTATCTACCCCAAAAGGAGTGCAAGCGTTGGTAATGGTCAAAGTACACCGCTCAGCAAATAAGGTGCGTATTGATCTCAAGTCGAATGATTATCACACGTTTTATATACTGATAAGTTTATAAACATACAATAAATAACTTATCAGTAGGGTTTACCAATACTCTCCAAAGTATCCATGTGTCCATCACGAATAACTATTATTCGCAGTCGTGAGACTTACTGCATTCTCTAAAATGTGATGCAGACCACATGCCGACATATATTATATTATCAATATCCCAATCTTGATAATCGTTAGTCGTGGCTATTTTAAGAGTAATGTTTTTATCAATGACATCTCACCAACGTTAACTCTACGGGAACATTAACTCTACGGGAACATTTATATGAATAATCACAAACAATCAAAATAATAATTCAATAAATGCAATGCCATATATATTACGATATATATATAATAATAGTGATCAAATATAATATCTTTAAATCTGATTGTCTCTATGACATTTATACTTTCACGTATTCTTTGCCTTAATTCTTATCATTTTATTTTTCTTATATATGTTCGCATCCCTCCCATGTTTGAGGTTTTTTTGATATTATTTACATTAATAAGTTCTACTTAACACTAAAAACTTCAATAACTTGCAACAGATAAGTTAATACATTACATTAGAAAGACTAATACAATACAATAGATAAATAATTGCTTTACAATAATAATGGCATAAATTATATAAAATAGGCCTTCATATATTATTTCCTCCAAGTTATCGACAAACTCACACATATGCACGAAGAGACTTACATGAAGAGCCCAACCTACCACAAATAAAATAATGATGTCGCTGATATTGGTGATTCGTTCACATAAAAGTCTATATAGCCTACCAAATAATCACATATTGCATTCTAATTAGATCAGTGATTAATAAAAACAAAATATGCAGTCCCATTTTGCTTCATTGATTAACAAGATATCACATCAATATTCTTTGTAGATTGCATTATATTCACCGATGCTTCAGTCTATGTACATCAATACACCTACAAGGAGAAATATATTTTAAAAAATCAATAATTTACATAAAACATACTCACATACTGATGAAACTAATACACCACCACTCTGAGACTAATACCTCATGAATAGTGAATATTTTTAAAATTGAGCCATTAGTGCTTTATTGCAAATTTTTCACCTTTTTACTACAACAAAATTAGTTCCATATAACGAAAAAACTAATCCACAACAACTATGAAACTTATACCTTACTAATAATTTTACTACATAATTTTTAATATTTTACCGCGAAAGAGCCAACACCTTACAGTACAAAAACTAACACACCACTTCTTTAAAACTAATACCTTATTGATGAATAACTTACCTCTAGAATAAAATAAAAACATTTTTAGAACTTCAGCTTAGCACCAAAATGCCCCCGAATTAACCCCAAAATCCTAAATTATTATTTATTATTAAACTCTTGCATAATCTCCTCAAAATGCCATGAAATTGGAACTTACGACTCAGTGGCCGAGGTGGTGCTACGATGGTGGTGGTGGTGTACGGTGAGGTTTTCACTATGAGAATGGAGGTTTGGCATCTCGCGGAGCGGTGGCATGCTAATTGGAGAGAGAGAAGGGCTTGCGGCAGAGGTGAAGTTGTGCGGTGGCACAACAAAAGGTTGTGGTGGTGTTGGTGGCCGGGGATTTGGTCAATTTTTGGATGCAAATATGTGAGAGAGTAGAGAGAGACATTGAGAGAGGAGAGATCCAATATGTTACAAAAACAATTTATATGGGTTAATGGGGTCTCATCTAGGCTTAACCCAACCTAACGTGTCGTACCAAATAATATGGATAATAAGAGTGTTACCCCTCTTCTTTATTTTTAAATTAATGATTTTTCAACAACTAGGAGTCATATTTCAAATGAGTTTATATAAGTTTGAAACTTCTCTTATTCTTATTTTTCTTCTTTTTTTCTCAAATGAGATTTATACCGAATATGAAATTTTAGAGAGTTGGTGAGACTACAGCTTATTTGAACCCTTCTACCTTTATTAATGCTAGGTGGAACAAGATAGAATAGTAATATCACGCGAACTTTGGCATGGTGATGAAGCCAAAAGGTTGATCAATAATCGGAATAAACTTTATTGCTATTCCACGAACCGGATCAACATACAAAACTGGGCCGGGAAGCCCTGGCTTTAGTCTCTAACAATCAAGTAAAAATATTGTTGAAAATGGGCTAAATCGTTTTAGCCTAATAATAGAGAGATTATTGAGATTATTGTTAGAAATGGGGTATGAATCCTTATTGATAAGAATTTGGAGACTTGTTTTCCCGAGTGAATCTCTTTCGTAGAATAGGATATAATCTTCTAAAATAAGAAGTAAATATCTATTTGGTCTCTTTTCCTTAAATATGAGAATTCTCAACCATATTTAAATGATATAATTTATGAATATTTATGAAATCCACACTGAGGCAACCTCTGAGATGGAAGTCCCATACCGAGGTGACCTCAAGGCTAAGACAACCCATACATGACATCGAGTCGACCTCGAGCTGGCGGACCTAAGTGTCAGGACCAATGGCTAATGGAGGTGTATGCCTGGGGTATTCACCCCATTTTTTGTTTATTTATTATTAGTCATATTTTCATTCAAACACAAACACAATTAAATTGATTTAATAATTTTATTTGGTGACAGGGATTTGGCCGATTGCTGAAGTACTATTCATTTATTCATTTTTTAAAAAAAGTTTTGATGCCTTTTTGGATTTAGAATGTGCCCAAATATTGAGAAACTTAAACTCAAATTTTCGTCTCGAATTGAGAAAAATGACGGGTTGAGTAAGATGAAGTTGTTGGGATGGAAAAAATGGGGAATTGGATGAAAACCATGAAATGAAAATACTTGATCGTGCAAATATGATTTTGATACTATTAGTTAGTAATATATAATTTTAACATGTTATCAGATGATGAAATGTTTATACTATTAATAACTATTTTGTGATTCTAAAATTTTGTTATTGAATATTTTGTGCATACCCTCCTTAAAAAACATGGTTCCGCCACAAGTCAGGACCAGAGGGATTTGAACGTTTCGATCTCAAAACATATCATAAAAGCGTTTCGAGCACCGATCTCAAATCTATTCAACTACAAAATAGTTGAGTTGAAGCGGGTTCGAACTAAAGCTTGGCCGAATCGGGCCAACCATTTTTGATGTTATATCAGGCGGTATCATCAGCATTTTCCATCATTATTTTATTTAGTGGTATATAATTTATTAAATGTAAATAAAATTAATGAGGATATTATTTCAATTGTCCGAGAGGAGGAGAAGTGTGATTGTTTTAGTTTTTTGTTTTCACTCATGAGAAGTGATTGTTTTAATTAATGATTCAAGCTTTTGTGCACCCCAAATAAATATTTTTTTATTAAAACATTCAAGCTTTCTCGCAAAAGTACGAGGAACTTGTAGGGTGGTAAGTTGACTCAAGTCGATTCTCTCGAGGATAACTATTCGGTATCTTAAATACTTTTCTCAATCGCAAGTAAACATTTAACACAAAGAAATTGGGGGTTTTTTGAGGGTTTTGATTTAATCACTAAAAACTAAAGCAATATCAAATTTAAAACTAATTAAACTAATTATCTTAAGCTAAATTACCAACTAGAATTGAAAAGCAATAATTAAGCTAAATCAAATAGCATAAGTAGCAACAACGAATCTATAAAGCATAAGTAAAATCGAATAACCTAAAGCAATTACTATTATAAATCTTAAGAACGGAGTTAAATAGTACGAACCTAGTTGCATAATAATTTGAATTCAATTATCCAATATCCAAGCATGAAATAAACACAATTTAAAAACTGAAAGATTAAGAACTAGATTATCCAAAATATCCCAAGTATCAAGCATAAAGTAAATTAAGAACAATTTATCTAATTCTAGGATTAACTAAGAAATTAACTAAGAAAGCAATACAGAGTTTAGAAAACTTATTGAAACTAGTAAAAGCGATAAAAATCTCCAGCGAATCCGGAGTTGGAACAGAGATCTTGACTTGAAGTGAATCTTGAACGTAAGGAACTTGGATCTTCAATCTCGATCTCTATCTACGTAACGGAATGTGAAAATGCGTTATTTCGGTGCTCTCTAACCCTAGGTAGTCGTGTGTCTCTCAAAATCCCGAAATATGAATTGTATTTATAGTTATAGCATGTCTTGGCGCACAAGAAAACCTAAAAATGCATTTTCAGCCCGTTAGCGTCGACGAGTGCGTCGGTCTACGCAGGCAGTCAACACTAGTCATGGCTCGGCAGGTACCGCACAGCGCTCGGTAGCGTCGGTGGTCTGGCTAGTTTGGCGTCGGCCGACGCTACATGGGTCGACGCTCACAGCAAGTTGCGTCGGCCCTGTGCGTCGTTCAGTGCCGGAAAGTGTCGGGCGACGCGGGCAGCTCTCAGCAACCAGCGTCAGCATTGCGGGCGTGGCTTGGCAGGAAACTCTACTATAATGGTTCCAGATAGAAAACCGTTATAAATAATCAGCAGCATCAAATTCTTGCTACTCCTTCACCGAAAAGCTCGATCTTTGTTTCTCGAACATCATGCTTCATCTCTAACGTGCTGAACTCTTCCGATTACTTAGCTATAAAGTGAAAAATCACAAATAATCACTTATTTGCATCAATCTAGATTAGAAAGCGATAAAATTAGCTGGAAGTACAAATATACGAAATGAAACTCAAATTACCCAACTTATAAAAAAAACAAATAGAAAAACGAACTAAAATACTAACAAAAATCAAGACAAATCTGTGTTAATCAACTACCCCACGCTTAATTGGTTTGTTTGTCCTCAAACAAACGATAGATTCAAAGTATAACAAGAATGAAAATCAGTCCAAGTAATGAGTCGTGCTATGCTACATACATAATTTTGAAATTATAGATACAAGTCACGCAACTTTAAACACTTCACCCTTATAAATTATCGCTTCAAAATCAAATTCATGCATCCTCTCAAAAGGGAAATATATATATGTGGGTGTACGCTCAAAAGCACTCGAGCATTACTGCATGGGACGTGTATACACTCAAATCATACAAATGCAAGTACAATAAACAAGAACAAAAAATCAATCTCTTTTCAATCGCAAATTAAGTGTGTTATCGAGCTAAGAATCGAAAAAGGCCTTTTCGGGTTGTAATGTAAGGCTCTTTGGACAGGTATGGAATATATAAGTCGTGTGGCTAACTAATGATCTAACATGGTCAATAACTCACCCAACTATTCTAATCACGAAGAAATTTACTTCGTCTCATTCAAAAGAAAAACCTCACTAAGCACTCATAACGTAGCCTTTATACTTAGGCTATTTCTCAACTCGAAACTCATAAACCGACTGTAAGCTCAAAACACTTAAACAATTGAAGATCATAGTGTGCTTCTTGAACACAACTCTTGCCTCTTAAACATTAGGCTTCAAGAGAAAAGAAAACACAAGCCTTTATTAGCGCAGGCAATGACTGAACAATTCAACTAGACTCATCATCCTTCTTTTCCCTCTTTTTTTTATTTCCCCCTTATTATAATTTTATTTATGGGGTCTCTCTTTTTATTTATTTTTATTTTTATCTTTTTTCAAGGTTGGTGGTCCTTAATTACGAAAACTCATAAATTCCTAATAAAAATTCCAAAACACTAATAACCAATAAAAATACGAACTCCTACCCCACGCTTTTAATGGGTTTGTAGGGGTCGACTCAATAACACTCATGGCTATAGGGATTAGATTATTTGGCTGTGATTGGCTCATTCGGAATTTATAGTGGCTAAAATTTATGAATATGGCCGGAATAAGGTTTTTTTTTTGTGCCTTAACGTCATGTTCAAAGTCAACTACTCACAGCGGTTTCAAAGAGATATCAAGATAGAACTCATTCAAGCACATGCAAAGATGATAAACACTCAGGATACTCACAGGCTTTTTGCATGAAAAAGTTTTGAATTGACGCTGCTTTTAAGGTTTTGCAAAATTAATTGCGTCCAAGTACCGTTTTACAATATATAAATAAAAATTCGAAAAATTATGCACTTATATACGCTCAAAGACAAAAACCTCAAATCAAACTTAATTAACTTCGACAGGCAAGCCATACAAACACAATTTTACGCAGAAATAGCAATCAATCACGTTAAGTATTAGTTATTACAGACCATAAATCTTTAAAAAATTTGCACAAATTATGAAATACAAATCACGCTCGACCATCTCCCCCCTCCTAAAAGACTGACAATCTCCGTATTGCCACGAACACATATAAAGATAAAAAGAGGCAAGGGACGAGAAAACATCCCTGAAGAGTAGAATAGTCGAGCAGCTCCATGTGGAATTTGTGCAATCGTCTGTCGCCGTGATTGGAATGTCTTGATTAAAACTACGAAAAATAAACAAACACAGAAAACAAAGAACAAATTAACAAGTTTAAATAATTTTTTTTAAATAATAAATAAATAAAGGATATTAGAACTCGGTGGAAAAGTCATCGGCAAGATCGCCGTCAATGTCCATCTCCGACTGGGTCTCGGTGGCAGGAGGCGGGTAAATGGCGTTAAAACATTCCTCGAGCCGAGAGAGACGAGCATTAATCTTCCGAAGGCTTCGTCAACTACGGCGGTCACTAGTGTCGAACTTTGTTTCCATCGACTGAATTTCTCGAACATTTGCTCTTGAGAAGCTCGGTTCTCCTCGATAAATTGACCCCAATCGTGACTCGGGCCCGCATCAGCATGGGGGGTCGCTCGTGGAACCTCCTCATTATCCTCTTTGATATGACGTGACGAGGATCCTCCGTGTCCAATGTTTCTTGCCTTAGTAGCCAGAACACGCGTCACCGAGAGATAAGATATCCCGAGACGAGAAAAGCCACAATCAGTTGGATCGAAACCGAAGTGACGGGCAAGTCCGGTGATATAAAGTGCGAACGCGAGGAGCGGTTTCTGACTACCTGAGCCGAACTTTTCGGTTCCTTTCAAAACTAATTACCGGTCAACCTATACGCGTCTACGTTTTGAAAAGGAGTTCGAGTTCGCCCGCAAGAGAACAAGGTCACTTGTAGACTAGTAAGTTAACTCGGGTCGATCTCTCGAGGAATGGGAATCGGATTTAATGATGCTTATTATTCTAATATGACAAATTCTATCTAAAACACACAATCAATTTGGGTTTTGGGAAGGATTCATCTTCAACAAATTTAAAATCGAAACGAAATCTTCTTGTCTCGAGGGTGTCAACCTCTCGACAAGTTTTAAGAAAAATAATTAACGTGAACCGAAAACGAACTACTACGCATCATACTAACAATTTTAAACTTGCTTGCATGCTCCAACAATCACTTCTATCAATCAACTGCCTTTAACAACTCAAGAGCAACAACAATTTCATCACTACGCAACTTACGAAATCATTTCAAATACTAAACACGATTTTTAATAATTTAAATACTAAGATGCTTCAACAAATATAACTAAACAAATCACAACTTCATCCTCAATCCAAAAACAATTGTTCATCCAATATCAATAATCCAATAACACAATAGTATGAATTCCAAATACCAACACTTAAACAAACTATCAATAAAACGTTAACCAATATGTTCACAGACTAGTCATAACAAATTTCCAATCAAACTACTACGAAAACGCCAAGATTACGAGTTTAGAAATTACTAATCGTTGAACTACTTTCAATGAGTGATGGTGATGAATGAGTGCACTCCGAGAATTGCAACGAATCCCAAGGCTTGTCACGAACCCAGAATCCTAGCGACGAACGACGGCTGCTGCAAATCGAACCTTGATATGGCGTCGTACGGATTTATGCTAGAGGTACGAGAGATGTGTCAAATCTCTCTACCTTTGGGGTGTTAGGTGGTTTCTCTAGAATCTCTAGAGTCTCCAAGGGTGAATAATCTGAGCCCTAGCCTCCTCTGCCGTTTTTAAACAAGATTTGGCCGTTTCGTAACTGAAAATTTCCAAAAATCTGCATGCGTAACGTATATGTCCGATCGAACGAAGGTCTTGTCCGATCGGACAAAGGCTACTGTCCGCTGCTTCGATCGGTGCGCCAGTTCGTTCAGCCGGTGTGCTCTTCACCAGTCAGTCCGATCGGAGACAAACACTGTCCGATCGGTGGGTGTCTTTTTGGGCTACTCTTGAGCGTTACTTCTTCTATCTTTGTGCTTTGGATCCACCAGACGCTCTACCTGTATGAGAAAAACAAAGAATTACTCTCATTTGGACCGATTAGCGATCAACAAGCCGTAAAGTTAAGTAAGGAGACAAAGAGTGCAAAATGATGTAATTCAACCTAGTCTTAACCCAAAAAGATAATAAGAAGACCCAAAATGACTCGATTATGTACAGATTTGTAACAAAGATGTACGAATCAACCACCCCATGCTTAATTAGTTTGTTCGTCCTCGAACAAAGGAAAGGATCAAAATCAAGAGAAGTGAAAGTAGTTAAAGCTATGAGTCATGTTGTGCATATAGTTTAGTTTTGCAATTATAAACACTTTCGCCGAAACCAATAGGCTAACTCGTATTACCTTTTCACCTTGAAATTGAAAGAATGCATCCTCACAAAAGGGTAATATATCATGGTGCACTCATTCGCTCATGTTTTCAATAGGTAAAACGTTTACGCTCGGATCATCATAATCATGCATTTAACGACTCGTGAAAATCAAAGACCCACACCACTATACAGAAATAGGATTTAAAGGCTGTTATTTTTTGGATTTTATGGCAATTTTTGAACCGCCTTTGTATCCACCGCCGTAAATATTTACGGCGGTTTTAAGGCTATTATAACGGCGGTTTAAAAACCGCCGTAGTATAAATTTTTACGGCGGTTTTTACAACCGTCGTTGAAAGTGTCGATTTTACGGTGGTTACAAAATCACCTTTAAAACCTGATTTTTTACGGCGGTTTTTGAACCGTCGTTAAATTTAAGATTTTTAACGTCGGTTCTAAAAATCGTTGTTAATTTAGTACATTTTTACGGCGGTTATTAGAACCGACGTTAATTTGGTATTTTTACGGCGGTTTTTACAACCGCCGTAAATAGTTCAATTGAACCTGCCGCTGGGGCTGATTTTCTGCCCTTTTGTTGTTTTTGTTTGAAATATCTCGAAATGAAATGAATTGAATTGAACCGCTGATTTAAAATCTAACCAAACTGAAAAACAATTCAATTCAATACATCATCCACAACTACCAAATCCATACACAAATTAAGTAATCTAAATTACAACCAAATTGAAAAATAATTCAATCCAATTCATCATCCACAACTATAACAATCCAAAATGCAATCAAACTTCAAAACTATCCAACAACCAAACTTCAAAACAATCCAAAACAATTTACAATGAAACCTAAACTTCAAGAGTATACATCTACTACATACCCCAATCACCCATCATAAATGTCAATGAAATATCTCGACCATTGATCTTGTATTTTTTTTATACTATGAGCACTAAATGGTTGGTCACTAAACATCTGCAAATAATATTTAATATACGTATTTAGCAATAATGAAATTAAAAAAAAAAGAGTTACAACATTCTTGCTATAAAATAAAATATTATAAATATTACCTCTTGCCAATTTCCCGTAATACCCACTCGAACAATAGTCCACATCCAAAGCATGACATAATAACCCGACTCCCAAACTTCATCTTGTTTATTACACTGTGAGAGAAACATAAGGTTTCATTGAGAAATAAACCCTTCGATGATGTGTTTACGATCATAAATGTAACAACCAAATATATTCAAAGAAACGTAATACATTACCTTTGGAAAAATCAAATTAACCCCTTGCTTAGATTTACTCAAATGCGCACCACTCAACATCTTAAATGGGGTCACAACACTATTAAAAAAATATAGAAATATTATAGCACATTATAACAATCCCCTTTATATTATAACAATGTCCAAATTTATTGTCCCAAGTTTCACAAAATTAAACAATTTAATCCACCGCTTAGAACCAAATTCAAAAACAAATCCAAAATGCAACCAAACTTACCAATGACGTTATAACAATATATTGTCCCAATTTCAAAAATTACATTTTATACCTTGAATTATTCAAACAATCTATTTCATGCTTAGAACCAAAACATACGTTCACATTCTATATGTTGTAAGTATTTTAAGCTAGAGTTTACCTTTGTACTAGAGATTTGATGTTTGAGTCGGCTTTATGGTGACTTGAACAAAGCCACACAGCAGTCCCTTCTTGAGGCAAAATTACAAAGAGTTGCCAATGTTGCCTGCATTTTGAAATGAATATTATTAAGAATAATTCATGCAACCTACATTAATACTACAACTTATAGTTCAAGTTGTACTTACTTATGATGGTATGCTCCCATGTATATTTGCTTTTTATATTTCTCTATATGTTTGATAATGGACGCGACCAAAGTGTTTGCATGTTGTTACCTATATTTTGTAAGGATCGAGGCTCAAAGAATCTATACACAGCATCCGATCGGTTTTCAACAACGAGTGATTTCAAAAACCTAACATATCCATGACAACAAGTAATCAATTAAAGTTATAAATCAATTAATGAAGCTAAAAATTAATTAAATAAGAATTAAAATATACTTACAAGATCCAAAATTGTACAGTCAAGATTTGAAGACACGTTTTGCCTTGCACGAAGTCCAAAACTTCTTTGTAATGAATGGTCACTGGGATGTCATTCTCAAATCCAAAAATGCTTGCATCACACGGAACCCGAGATGGACGCTTATAAAGGCGAGCAGAAAGAGTAAGCAATTCAAGAATGCGGTTATCAACAGTTCGACCTTGTTTTGTTGGTCGCTCGGTATCCTAAAATATTAAACATAAATTAATAGTTATTGATACTCTATTTTAGTGTAATTAGAAAACAAACAATTATTACCTGTGTTGACATAGGCTTCACAAGATATTTTGGCCATGCAATAAAACCACCTAGTGCTTGCCTCACGGTGATTACCTCTTCTCTGGGCACCGGGACAAGAGCATCACCATCTCGAATGTCCTCAACCACCACTCTAACCAAATCATTCGACAAAGGTACCCCATGTAGCGTCGAACCCCCCCTCATGAACTGTCCCAAGGGCCACCAGACGGGTAGAAGAACGATCATCGACATATAACACACATCGATCATTAACTCTAGTGGGAGGCGAAGGAGCTGGAATGTCAGTAGGGGGAAATGAAGGAGCTGGAATATCAGCAAGGGAAACAAAGGAGCTGGATTGTCGGAAGGTCCAACACAACTCCCTATACCACTACGACCGAGATTTGGATCCACCTCAACTGGAGGGTTCGTGACTTCAACTGGTTGGGCGAATTGCTGCAATAACTATTGCGTAACATCTTTCCTTATCTCTTAGGCCATCTCGGATCTAACTTTGTTTTTGACCTGTTCGACTATCTCAGATCTAACCTGATGGGTCGGATCTAACTTTGTTTTTGACCTGTTCGACTATCTCAGATCTAACCTGATGGGTTATCATGGATGTCAAGTGCCCCAAAAATTCAGGAGTTAAGGATGACAAGGACCCGCATGATTGAGAGACAAAGTATTATCGGATCCCCACACCACCTCCAACGCCACGAAAACGTCCAGGGTGCTCTGGTCGATCAATTGCAGAACTTAGAATATCCCTGCATCCCTCTACAATAAAAGAGCCATTTCTATGCTCCTTCTACAACAAAATAGTACTTGTTTAATGATATTTTTAGATTTTTTATGTTATGTTACGATTTTAAAAACTAATTAAAATATAATATTTTAGGTGAGTGAAATAATTTATTAATAATTATTAAAATATTTGTATATTTTTTGTTTCCTACTTAAGGAATTAAAAATCTAGATGGGATGGACATAAATTAAAACATCTAGATATATTGAATACAAACTTACAATCTTCCTAGAAATCTCCATTGCGGCATCGGATGTCATTTCACCGGACTTTTTTGTGCGAGCCAACTTAAACCTCTCGTGACGTGAAGGAGGAGATGGAGGATCAACAAGCGAATCAACACTTGCACCAGATTGCATAATTCTTCATGTCACTTCTTTGCTTTATTCTCCAGGATCTTCTCGTCCAATAAGGCATAACCCCCACGAGATAGAATATGCGGAGCATCGTTCTTTTTTGCAATTTCCTGCGCTTTATCTCTTTTCTCCTGGAATAAAAAATGGGAAAATTAGTGCTTGCATACAAATAATAACAATGAATAATTAATTTAATATTTACCTTCCAAGAAGGGTCCAATCGAGTCTTCTTAAATTGTTCCCACTCACTTAACTCGAAACCATACTTTTCGCAAGGACTTGTGTTATTCGAACTACCAAATACATATTCTGTTGTCAAAAACTGATTTAAAATCTTTCCATTTTTTTCCCACCGATTGAAAAACCTTCTTTTTGAAAGCAGAACAATTTGGTACCTCGAAGTTCGCCTGTAACAACAACAAAAAAAAACAATTATAATAACTATGATGATGATAATAATAATAATAATAATAATAATAATAATAATAATAATAATAATAATAATAATAATAATAATAATAATAATAATAATAATAATAATAATAATAATAATAATAATAATAATAATAATAATAAGGTGAAAATGAAAAGATATGAAATACCATAACATTTCTGAGGCATTTTCTGAAGCAACAATTTGTTTTTTAAACCAACTTAGGAAAGTTTTATTATGCTCAATTAGTACCTCTTTTTCCTTCATTCGGGGATTATTTGTCTTCAAAAAAGTTTTATGATCATCTAGGTAAGGGAGAACCTCCTCAGTGTTATTAAATATGTACAAATGCGCTTGAAGCACTTCCTCAAAACTCTTGGAATGAATTCCAGCACCCCGTGTACCCTTACCTCCATATCTCCCATCGTGATGAGATTTAGGAAGCCCCACACTTTCCACTTGTCCCATGTAGTCTGTACAAAACTCGATAGCTTCCTCAGCGATGTATCTTTTGACAATAGAAGCCTCGGTACGAGATTGATTTTTTGTGAACCCTTTTAAAACCTTCATATAACGCTCGATAGGGTACATCCACCTCAGATAAACTGGACCACACTCTCTAATTTCGTTCACTAAATGAACAATTAAGTGAACCATTATGTCAAAGAATGAAGGAGGAAAATGCATCTCTAATTGGCATAATATAATAGCAGCTTCCTTTTCCCACTCATCTAGCTTCAAAGGGTCAACAACTTTCTTACAGATTTCATTGAAGAAAAAAGACAAGCGAATTATGGCATGCCTTACCTTTTTTGGCAAAATATCATGTAAAGCTACTGCTAGGAGTTGTTGCATCAAGACATGACAATCGTGAGACTTCAAGCCAACCAGTTTAAGGTCTTGCATTGAAACAAGACTCTTGATATTGGAAGAGTATTCTTGTGGCACTTTCATGCCTCGTAGAGACTCACAAAACTTTTGTTTTTCTTCTCTCGAGCCAAATCTTGTCGAGTCTTAACGTTATCCTTCGTCTTGCCCTTAATGTTGAGAAGTGTGCCGACCAAACTATCACACACATTTTTCTCCACGTGCATAACATCTATGCAGTGTCTCACCTCCAGATGGCACCAATATGGAAGATCGAAGAAGTTTGACCGCTTTTTCCAATTTGTTTTCTCACTAACCCTCTTTTGGGTCTTTCCGAAGATCGTATTAATGTCCTTCACCTGATCATATACCTGCTGACCAGTTAGTGGTGTTGGCCCAGATCCTTCCTCGACAGTTCCATCAAAAGCTTTTTTCAATCTACAATATGGGTGATCACGTCGGAGCCACCGCCTAGAACGAGTGTACACAGTCTTTCCCCCATGTTTGAGCTATAGATAGCTCGTTTCGTCTGCACATATAGGACATGCGAGATGGCCCTTGTTACTATACCCGCTCAAGTTTCCATATGCTGGAAAATCATTAATGGTACAAAATAAGAGAGCACGCAACTTGAATTCTGCCTTCGGTACCCATCAAATATGTAAACACCCTCTTCCCACGATTTTTTCATGTCCTCAACCAAGGGTTGTAGATAAACATCTATGTCATTTCCAGGCTGTTTTGGTCCCGAAATCATCCTAAAAAGCAAGATAAATTTTCGTTTCATACACAACCATGAAGGTAGATTGTAAATAACAAGAAAAACGGTCCATGAACTGTGTTGACTACTCAAATTACCATACGGATTCATTCCATCTATAGCAAGTCCAAGCCGAAGGTTTCGGGATTCGCTTCCAAAATTTGGAAACAAACAATCAATTTTCTTCTACTGAGAAGAATCTGCCGGATGTCACAACTTGCCATCGCATTTTCTCCCTTCTGCATGCCACGTAAGGTTCTTGGCATCCTCTGTATTAGCAAACAAATGTTTAAACCTAGGAATGATCGGAAGATACCATACCGCTTTCGCTGGGGAACGTCAATTAGTGCTCTCGTCACTATTACATTCACCTGATCTCTCTTTGTACTGTGATACCCCACACCTAGGGCACTTATCTTATGACTCGTACTCATTTCTGTATAATATACAATCATTACGACACGCGTGTATCTTCTTGTACTCCAAACCCATCGGACATAATATCTTCTTTGCCTCGTAGTGGCGGCTTGGCAAAGTGTTATCATCTGGAAACATCATTTTCAACTGCTCAAGATATTTAGTTAAACTTTTGTCACTCCACCTATCGCGTGCCTTAATATTGACTAGTGTTAATGTTGCTGACAAGCGTGTGAAGTTTTTACACCCAGGGAACAAAGGCTTCTCTGAATCACTCTTCAAAATATCATGCACATGTGCTTCCTGAAATAATTCTTGACCAACATCACGTATCATGTCCTCAAGTTTGTCCTCGTCCTGAATTCGATCATCGACATCTCCACGAGTGCGTTGGCCATAAGCTTTCTTAGTCGTCTCGGCTGGAATGTCGAACACTTCGCCATGCTATGTCCACACCGTATAATTATTGTTTATTCCATCACACAGAAGATGTTCCTTGATCTTATGGGCTTCATGTCGTCTCCCATTCAAACAGTTGATACAAGGACACAAAGACTTGTCACTAGGTTCTAATTGATTGACTTTAGCAAATTTTATAAAAAAATCCCACTCCATCTTCATATTCCTTGCTTACGCGGCTTGCATTCATCCAACTCCGATCCATCTATTGTACAAGATGTAAGAGGTAAATACAAATGAGGAGCGACAACCGGCGGACGGCTATAGCAGAAACAAGAAAATCGAGTCGGAGCAGTAGAACCAGTCGATCGACTGGCTTTCAGTCGACCGACTAATTGACCAGTCGATCGACTAGATCTCTCCAAATCGACTGGAGTACAGAAGGTTTGGCAATTTTGGGTGAAGCAGTCGATCGACTGGCTTTCAGTCGATCGACTGATTGACCAGTCGATCGACTAGATCTCTCTGAATCGACTGGAGTACAGATTGTTTGGCAATTTTGGGCGAAGCAGTCAATTGAATGACCCTTAGTCGATCGACTAATTGACCAGTCGATTGACTAGATCTCTCCGAATCGACTGGAGTACAGAAGGTTTGGCAATTTTGGGCGAAGCAGTCGATCGACTGAGTCGCAG
Organism: Phtheirospermum japonicum; assembly: GCA_014905375.1. Lineage (NCBI taxonomy): Eukaryota > Viridiplantae > Streptophyta > Magnoliopsida > Lamiales > Orobanchaceae > Phtheirospermum > Phtheirospermum japonicum. Next base: position 390,478 of record BMAC01000262.1, on the reverse strand, counting down.
TCCAGCTTGAACCGTTAACCGGCGGTTCGAACCGTCTGAACAAGTCTAACTGGTTCTATGTACCACCTCTTTCTGGGTAAACTCTTCTAAAAAAAAGAACAAAGAAAAAGGAAAAGGAAAAAAAAAGAAGTAACAAAATAAAAAGGGAAACAAAATGAATGGTCAGGTGAAAATGAAAAATGGCACACCTATGATGATCAATCAAGCAATTATTAAAACAACGGCAAAAATTACTATACATTACCCTAGATTTTTCCTTGTAATAATACTGAATAATGAATAGTGAATACTTCACCTCTCTCTCCAATTTTTCCTTGAGCTACAAAATTAAATAAGTTGCGCTTCTTAGAGTATTATCTGGAATTAGATTCTAAATTTAAATAAATATTACTAATATTTGATTAATATAAACTTAATTTACTGCCCAGTCGCTAAAAACTCAATAAATGAAATTCAAAACCATGTATTTGTAATTTTTTAAAAATGAGTTTCTAAAAACAAGACTTGTTCCAAAAGTTCATAAACAAATAGCACGGGCGCGCATATATATATATATATATATATATATATATATATATATATGAAACAATGAGTTTTTATACCTAACAATCCATTTCAAATGATTTCAACATACTTTAAGTCTTCTAAGTAAAGTCAAATTACATAATATGTATGCATACACAGTCAAAATATCTTGGCAATTTCTTGCAAGGAAACCAAAACTTGCATGGCATCTCGTAATTACAAAATTAGATATAAACCAGCTATAGCTAGCTAATTAGGCAACTTGCTTTATCTTTTTTTCTTCTTTTTTTAACATTCATTTGGTAGGATGGAATATTTTCATATACAGATCAATTTTAGTTCCTATAATATACTGTATTAGTGTATATAAGATAGGCTACATAATATCATTAATGTGCTCTTCTTCAACACTCTCTTTATATTCAAATAACCTTAAAAGAAAACTTTCTAAGTACCTCTGAAAAAAATGACAAATAGTCAAATACAATGGCAGCCACTATATGCCGCAATGATCTGAAAGTCTGGGCAGAAGAAAAATCAGAACCTAATGATCCACGCTTTTTATTTCGAACTATAAAAAATTCATTTCTCTCCAATTTGAGACACAAATCAAGTTGGTTCAACCCAGCCCAATTAACACACGCATACTATCAAATCAGGTAAATTTGCAAACATAATTGACCCTGCCTCTCGCAATCCCGACCTCATTCAGCCCTCTCCACCATTTCCACCACCCTAAAACGCCCTTCGTTTTAGGGTGATTTCAAGTTTGGTCACAAATTTCTAGGGATTTAACCACGCACTTCAAATAAGCATGTTCCCAAAACCTTTTTAGATGTTGGACAGAAAACAAATCAGGAGATAAATTTATAAAAACCACTTGTTTGATGAAATATTGAAAAGAATAAATAAAACCTAATTTATTATTTAATATTTTTATAACATAGTTAAAACCTAATATTTAATGTTCAGACTAAGATATACGATCAATATACCCGCTGGATAAATTAGTTGACACATACATAACCCGTGAGCAAATTTGCCTAGGAGACAAAGCAAAAAGGTTCTAGCAAGGGCGCAACAAACAAATTTCTTCAATTAAAATTAGAATAATCAATGTGGATGAGGCACAACAGAAAGTGCACACAAATTCCTACTCTTCTTGTTCTTCACCAAAGCATTGATCCAATGATTTAGAGAACCCTAATATATCTGCTGCCTTTGGTGTTGCACCAATTATAAACATTCATTTCTCTCTATAAAACATTCATTTCTCTATAAAACATTCTCTTTCTCTCTATAAATCATATTCTTCTAACTAATACTCTATTTTTTTCTAGCTCTCACAAATATCCAGTCTAATACTAATACTCTATTTTTACCAGCTCTCACAAAATCTATTACTATGTCTAGTAGTATAATAATATGAAGCCACATAAGATCTTCTAACTAATACGCTGTATTTTGCTAGCTCTCACAAATATCCAGTCATTTGTGACCCAAACAAAAAGTATCTCTTCCCATCTGCACCCAAACATAAAACCCAACCCGAAGAACAGAAAAAAAAAAGAAAAAAAGGAAAAGAAAAGGTGGAAATAGAGAAAATGTAACTATACATTACCCTGGATCACCTAATTACCATAAAGTTGCGTTCTGTAACGGGGAAAAGGAAACCCAACTTTTCAATCTAAACAAGAAGCGATTTCTATTGAAACTGTAAAGAACAGCAGCAAAGTGGGTGCCCAAGTTTGTGAAAGCTTTCACGAGTCTATTGTAACTCAGACTCTTGAACTCCTTGGCCGCGATATCTGGAGAAACAGGAACAGCAATAAAGTGGGTGCCCAAGTTTTTCAATTCAAAATTGAGATCAAGTCCGAAAGCTCTAATTAAAAACCAATATAAATTTTCAAGTCCCTAAAATTAATCACTAGTTGAGAAGAAATTCAAAAATGGAAGCTTACACGAGGCTGAGTTACGCCGTTGGAGACGAAAACGTGGCTGGCTCTGAAGGAGACGGGAGAGAAGCAACAGCGCGCCGCTACGGGTTGGAATCGTCGACGGCCGAACGTTCTCCGTGAATGCTTCTAAGCGTATTTTGGGGAACCAAATCTATGAAATTTCAGGGATAAAATTTGGGAATGAATTCATTTTATTCTGAGAATGCTTCTTGTTCAATGAAATTTTGGGGAAAAAAGGGTAGAAAAGCCGTGTTCTTGTTCAATGCAATCTTGGGGAAAAACACGACTGAAATGGCTAAGTGTGGAGGGTTATGTGTTTGGGATAAAAAGGACGCGTGTACCCAAAAAAAATTAATACATTCTATGGTAGTTCTACAATAACCGCCGTGAAAAAGTAGATTTAACGGCTATTTTAAAAAACGTCGTAGACTATATGGATTTTACGGCGGTTATTTAAAAACCGCCGTTAAAATAAGCTAGCCTCCAGTTCTTATGGCAGTTCCTAACAAACCGCCATGGAATAATCTGAGTTTTTAAAGGCGGTTTTTATCTAACCGCCGTAGTTTATATCATTTTTACGGCGGTTCTTAGAAAACCGCCGTTAGAATCAGTTGATATCCAATTTTAACGTTGGTTTTTGTGAAAACCGCCGTAAAAAGACCTTTTCAACGGCGGTTATTGCCATAACCGCCGTTAAAAGTAATTTTAAGGCGGTTTTTAGAAAACCACCTTTAATTAACAGCATTAGAAAGCTGTTTCTGTAGTAGTGCACATCGCATAAGTGTGCACATTCAATCAAGAATCGGATTAGGTCTTTTTAGGGTTGTAATGTAGGCTCTTTGGTAAGGTATGTCATATATAAAGATGTGTGGCTAATTTGCGGACAAACGCAATCAATAACTCACTCAATCTAAAACTTTAAGCATAGAGCGTAATTTTTGCTTCTCATCCTTCCCAAACAACTATATACCATTATTTTTAGCCTTTAAGAGCTAAGGCTATTTCAACCCCCAAACCCGAATTATAATTATTAATAATATTATTTTTTTTCATTGTTTTTTTTTTTGGAGCTCTTATGAACTTAAGCACCGTTAATCTCCTTTTTTAAAAAAATTTCCACTCATTCCCTCCCTGCAATCGTCATATCTTATTATCCATCGATAAATATAACTCTCATCTCTCTACCTTAACGAAATAAGAGCTGCAATAATGCTCGTGGCTAACTAATAGATGGAATAAAGGCTCGAGGGGGCTCATTGGGGATTTTTAGTGGTTTTTATTTATGAATAAGGCCAGAAACGGGTTTTATATGTGCCTATCGTCATTTGCAAAACCCAACGTACACATGCGATTAAGAGACTTCTCAAAACACTTATCGAATCACAACATGAAATGATGACAAACACACAAGGCTTCTTCCTAGGGTTTAACTCACACTTTTTAAAAAAATGGAGTTCGAGTTCTGAAAGTCTCGCAAAATTGGTAACGACAAAGTGTTGTTTTAAATATATACAAGTAGTGAAGGAAGATTTGCACTTAATCAAGCTCAAAAGACTCTAAATATTATACCACATAATACATGATTCCGACAGGCATGCCAGTACAAACACAAATAAGCATGGGCAAAGTTTCAACAAAAGTTGACATAATTAATTGGTTGATTAGCATTTTGTTACAAAAATATGACTATGTTACCAAAAAGGGTTTAAGCTAGACATGCATGGGACTCTAAACCCCGGAGACCAGACAGTTGTGTATTATCCGATCGGTCATGGGTAAACTCCGATCGGACTGTAGTACAGTAGGGTCTTTCAAATCGGTCAGCTTTGTAACTCCAATCGGACAACACAGTCTACCCCCCCCCCCACCCCACCCCCCCCCCCCTCCCTTTTGAAAGAAAGAGCAAACTCCTGGTTTCCATAATACGAACATGAACATGGGGAATCGAAAAGTGCACAGAACCATAGCATGCAAATGAATAAACCACGAGTTAATAGTATTCATCCCAACACGGACATAAAAGAAATAATAGTACATCAAATAAATCCAAATTAATAGTAAAAATCCAAGAAAGCAAATAAGAAGGTGGATAGAGTGGTGATACAGATGGGGCATGGGCCCACCTACTGGTCCATGTCGTCCCGACGTGGAGGTGGGTAGTATTGCTCTAGATGGGAGAGGCGCTCGTCAATTGTAACGAGGTATCCATGATTCACCTCGACGCTTCCGGTCAATTGGGCAAGATGCTGACTGGTTTCCGCCCAGTTGTTGCTCATCTTTGTCAATGTGCTACGGAAATAACGAGCCTCCTCCCAAGCTTCCTCACGCACAGCCCAGGCATCCTGTCGAGCATTTCTCGCGTGCTCTTCTTGATGGATGCGTAATTGCCCCATTTGATCCATCATGCGCGCTTGGAAATCCTACTGCTGCTGCCACTACTCGTCCGAAAAACACACGCCATCCCCATACTCTCCATGATCATGAGTTTGGGAACCGGTGTTCCCATCTCCTCCGTCGTTTTCATTCTCTTCCCCACCGTCCTCTGCATTCTCGTCATCATTCGTCTCCTCCTCATCCATGTCATCATCGTCGGCATTGTCGTCGTTGTCGATGTTCTCGATTTCTCCGTCTATTAGCCTCTCCGAATTCAACATGAATGTCGGAATAGCAACATTCCGGCCATTAACCATCCGACTCTCAACCACCATTGCGACGCTCGGGTACATAATGTCGTCATCGTAAGGATCACAACCGTGGTGTCGGGCGAGCTCGGTAATAAAGGCCCCCAGAGTGAGCTTCGCCGTTTTATTTTGCCTCACTTGTTGAACGTTCTCGATTGCAGCAATCAAGATTGGATAGATGTTCACGTTTCCTCGGTGGTAGGCCATCCAAAATGCCTTCAACTCGGTGGATGATATCCGTGTAGCGTCCTCCTTACCTAGGAACACTTGCATGAAGAATTTGTATATGAGGTAGATGGCATTTGACCTTAAGGCCGTCGAATTGAAACGGCACCCGGGTTCCGGTGGTGATCCGGAAAGCTTGGTCCACCACGCTTTCTTGTTGTAGTCATCGATTTGAAAGGTTTGGTTCGTCTCCCTTTCGCTATTGATACAAAAGATAGCATCGAGGTCCTCGGTGTGTAGCGTTCGGTTGTGGAGGCGACATTTGAAGGATCTATCGGCGAGTGCTTCGAATGTCGTGAAGAATTCAAGCATAAGGGTGCGATACCCCAGTTGATTCACCCCGGCCCATTTCATTAGGTCGAGAGCCTTGAGCCCCGTTATGGATTTTTCGGCGGTCTTATCACCGATTGTAGCCTTCTCCTCGCAGAATTCGATATTGATGAAATGGGGGTGATAGACATCCCGCTTAACTAGGGACTTGTAGAGCGTAACCTCACGATCGTTCGTAAGGTTGAAAGGAGCTAGCCCTCCCCGGGTGTTCCTCGGCCCCATGCTTGAAGTTTTTCCACGCCTCAGACTAGAACCGGATGCCATAGCAGATGCAGAAAATCTCAAGAAACAAACGAAGTTCTCACAGTAATTTTATCGAACACCTACTGTGCGCCTCAAAAACCCAACCAATTCAAGTTCAATTTGAACAACCCCCAACTCCAATCACCACAAAACCTGCAATTCAATGCCCCAAGCAATTCAATAAACTTGAGTTTCAGCCATTATACCTTGAGTTTTCCGTGTTTGGAAGCGTTGGTAAAGTTTGGTGCGATGTGAAGGAATTGTGATTAATTCCCCAAATTCTCCGGACAAATGTAGTTGGGTATGTTTTATCTCCGATCGGACGTGTAGTTGTTCTCAAATTTCTGGGTAGTGAAGTCGTGACGTTTGAAATCGTGAGTTTGCTCTGCAAAGGAGAGAAAATTGGAGTGTTTAGGGCAAAATTTGCGAATGGGCCGACTGCTGTTTTATAAACTGCGCATTCATCTGATCGGTCAGTGTCATGGTCCGATCGGACTGCGTTCCGGTAGGCTTTGTGTGATCGGTCGAGGTCCTTGATCGACCGGTCTGCACTGTTCTTCGAATATTTTATTTTATTTTATTTTTTAATATTTTTATTATATATATAATATTACTATTATTATTATTATGGTGCCCTGCAAAAATTCACAAATGACAATTAGGTACGAACAAGTCAATCCATAGGATATTTATTTAATTATCGAGCAAAATTGCTCGTTATTTCGATAACAAGAACATCACATAATTATTTAATTTTCCTAAATGGTCTAATGACTACTTAGGTCCGAATACTAGTTCGTGAAGTTCTTCCACCTGCTCTTCAAGGTCAATGATCCTACCCTTCAGTCGTATGATCTCGGCATCCGCATCATCCAAAATATTGTGAAGGCGCTCGATGTTTTTAGTCAGAGCGACCTCCTAGGTGAGAAATTCGTGGAGATCGGTTTGCAGTTTATGGACCTTCTGATGATACTCCTCCAACTCCTCTTCCAGTTCTCTACGGTGTCCTCATATTTCTTCCTCATCACCCAACCATAAGAAGTGTTATTATGATGATTATTGGTGTTGGATGCCGGCCAATGCTCGAAAATATGAAAGATGAGAAGAGGGATTGGTGTGGAGGTTAAGGGCTTGAGGGTGGGTTGATATAGGGTTGAGAGTGGAGGTAAAAGGATTTTCAGAATCAAATAAGATCAAGAGGAGGGGAAAGAGAATATTTACTTAACCTATAATAAAATCAGCCCCCAAAATTAAAGATCCTCTTACCTCAGAAAAGATTGCCAGAATATCTTACCCAACTGGTTTCTTCTGCATTGTAATATCCCTTCCAAAAATAGGGGCTTGCACCTATCGTCCGATCGGTGTCATTACTCTTCCGATCGGACACCACATCATGGGGTAATCCGACCGCTTCCCTGTAGGTCACCGATCGGTCAGTCCTGTAAATTCATTTTTCACCTCGGAACTTGCAATGGCACCTGTCAAATATTCTAACCGAAGGATGTACACATATATATACATAAGGAAAGTGAAAGAAAGAAGAAAATAGAAAATAAGAGCTTGGGTTACCTCCCAAGAAGTGCAATGCTTGACGGTACCTTATTCGAGTTTTAAGTTTCTCGAGGGGGACCTTTGAGTATCACTACTTCATGATCTTTCTGAGAAATTGGTCCCCCATGATATAACTTCACTCGGTAGCCGTTGACTTGGAAGGTAGAGTTTCTCTTCTCATCGAAAAAGGTTACGGCCCCAAACTCGTTGATATCGGTGATCAAAAATGTACTGATCCACTTCGATCTCAATTTTCCTGGGAAGAGTTTGAAGTGAGAGTTAAAGAGCAAGGCTAACTTACCGACTTCCAAGCTTTTGTGGACAAGTTTCTTGTCATGTGCTTCTTTCATTTTTCGTCTGCTTGCCCACGCTGTCTCGTATGAATCGTTACGAGTTTCCTCCAATTCGCTTAATTCAAGCTTCCTATACCCCCCTACCTCGTTCAAGTCAAAATTTAGCGTTCGAATTGCCCATTCGGCTCGATGCTCCAACTCGATGGGAAGGTGACAAGCTTTTCCAGTAAACCAACCGAAATGGGCTTATGCGCTAACACCATTTTGGTAGGCTGTACGGTAAGCCCATAATGCAATCAATCAGCTTTGCTGCCCAGTCTTTGCGGTTTGGTTTAACGATTTTTTCTAAAATAGCCTTGATTTGCCTGTTGCTCGTCTCTACTTGCCCCGGGGTTTGCGGGTGGTAAGGGGTTGCCACCTTGTGACGCACCCATACTTGCTCATCAGTCGATTAAAAGCTCTATTGTAGAAATGGCTACCTCCGTCGCTTATGATTGCTCTCGGCACTCCCAATCGGCTGAAGATGTTCTCTTGGATGAATTTGAGAACGATCTCGGAGTTAGCTTTCCTTGTGGGAATTGCCTCCACCCATTTCGATACATAATCGACTCCTACGAGTATGTACTCGTACTCTCCACTTCTCGGAAAAGGACCCATGAAATCGATGCCTCATATGTCGAATATCTCGATCACTTGATTGGGTACTAAGGGCATCTCGTCCTTCCTTCCTATCGTCCCCAACCGCTGGCATCTATCGCATGTTTTGCAATATTGGTGTGCGTCGGCAAATAGTGAGGGCCAGTAAAATCCAGCTTGGAGGACCTTGAAGGGCCATTTTCTGGCTTCCGAAATGTCCTCCCTCATCATGGCAAAATCTTAACACACCAATCTTCTCTTCGTCCGTATGCATCTCCAAAAAAGCCCATCCTTGCAACGCTTGTAAAGATAAGGATCGTCCCAAAAGAAACTCCTGCATTTAAACAAAAATCTCTTTCTTTCTTGTGAAGAAACATGGTTAGGGATAATCTTACAAGCAAGGAAGTTAACAAAATCAGCAGACCACGGTTCGTTGATTCCTTTGATGGCATTCGCACTTTCATAAGGGAATACATCATCTACAAACTCAATTTTATTCGACTCTCCTTCCATTAGCATACGGGACAGGTGATCGGCAACCAAATTTTCGCTCCCTTTCCTATCCTTAATTTCAACGTCAAATTCTTGTAAGAGAAGAATCCAATGAATCAATCTAGGCTTACTTTGTATTTTGGCGAATAAATGACGAAGCGCTGCATGATCAGTGTGCACAATGACCTTGGAACCAACGACATAAGAACGGAACTTATCTAATGAGAACACAACTACAAATAGTTCATGTTCTGTAGTGGTGTAATTACTTTAGGCACTATTTAACATGTAACTAGCATAGTAAATGACCCTCAACATTTTATCCACTCGTCGTCCCAAAACTTCCCCGACTGCTTCGTTAGAAGCGTCACACATTATTTCGAAAGGAAGAGACCAATCAGGTGCAACTACAACCGGTTCTTGTGTCAATTTTTCTTTCAAGATGTTAAAATCACTAAGACACTCATCATCAAACTCAAAGGGCACATCTTTTCCAAGCAGTTTACATAACGAGCGATAAAGTTTTGAAAAATCTTTTATGAAACGTCTGTAAAAACCCGCATGCCCCAAAAAGCTCCTAACTCCTTTGACATCCTTAGGGGGTTGAAGAGTTTCTATAACGTTGATTTTAGCTGTATCAACTTCCAACTCCTTTCTCGGCACCACATGTCCCAACACAATCCCGCTTTTCACCATAAAATTGGACTTCTCCCAAATCAAAGTTAAATATGACTCGACACAACGTTCAAGTACTTTTGTCAAAATTTTCAAACAATGAGAGAAAGAAGAGCCAAATACCGAGAAATCGTCCATGAAGACTTCGAGGAAGTCGTCGATGAACTCGGTGAAGATATAGATCATACATCTCTGAAAAGTCGCAGGGGCATTGCATAAGACAAAGGGCATTCTCCGGTAGGTAAATGTGCCAAAGAGGTAGGTGAATGTGGTCTTCTTCTGATCCTCCGGGGCTATCGCAATTTGGTAGTTGATTAGAGTAGATTTGTCCTTATTTTTATTAGCTTTTTAGTTCGTTTTTATATTTTTTTTTGGTATAAGTTGAATGTTTAAGGCGTAATTCCGTAATTTTATAATTCCAGCTTAGTTTACCGCATTTTGATCTTAATTGATGCAATTAGGTGATGTTTTGTTGTTTTTCACCTTACAGCTAAGTAACCAGAAGAGTTTAGCACGTAAAAGACGAAGTTCGATGTTCATCAATAGAAGAACAAGCTTTCCGGTGAAGCGAGTAGCAAACGATCGAGAAACGGAGACCGACGCTCAGTCGCGTCGACTGACGTGACCATCGATGCTAGGTCGACGTGAGCCATGCCAGCGAGACCTGGCTGCGTCAGACGACGCAACGTCGACGCTAGCTGCTGAAGCATCGATGTCGACACCCTCCGTAGACGCAACGTCGACGCTAGCTGCTGAAGCATCAATGTCGACACCCTCCGTCGACGCACCTGCCAGCCAACGCGCGCACCTGCGGACCGAACCTGCCGAGCGCTTCCGACCAAGACTGCCAACATCCGCCGAGCACCTGCTCGCGTCAGTCGACGCTCCGCCGACACCCCGTCGACGCGACGGCCAAGAATTCGGAAATTAGGGTTTCTTGTGCGGCAAGACTTGCAAAACCTATATAAACTCCTCATATTTCGAGTTTTTGGGGTGTGCCACGATAGATACATCTAACCTAAGGTTCCTTAGCTCATAAAAACAATAATTCCACGTCTTATAACAAGATTTGGAGACGCGGATCAAGGATCGAAGTTCTACGCGTCCGAAACACCGATTTCGCGCTCGAGAGTCCATTTTCGCCCAAGATCAGCGTTCAAACTCCGGAATAGCTGGAGATTTTCATTGCTTTTCGTAGTTACAATAAGTATTCTAAACTTTTAGTTAATTTCTTAGTTAATTGCTTAGTTAAATTTCGTTGTTAATGCTAGACTAGTTTAATTAGCTTAATCGTTTTATGCTTGGATATTGGAAATTAGTTAATTTAGTTTATTTATGTGATTTAGTTTATGCTTAGTTAATGGTTCTTGGATTTGTATGATTCAATTGCTTAGCGATAGTATCTTAAATTCATGTTTTTAGATATTATAATTAGTTCTAGTCTTCATAGCATTAAATTGATAATTTAGTTATTCCTCTTAGTTGGTAATTTAGAATAATTAGTTTAATCAGCTTTAGTTTACTACTTCGCTCGTAGTTGATAATTTAGTTAGAGTAATTAGTTTAATTAGTATTAGTTTAATTATCGTCTTAGTTTATAATGATCGAATCGATCCATTTAAAACCCCAATTGTATATGTATGTTATTCGTAATTGAGAAAAACATCCGAAAGACCGAACAGTTGCTTCATCGAGAGATACGACTCGAGTCAAACTCATCACCCTACAGTTACCTCGTACTCTTGCGAGCAAATTGACGTGCTTTTAAATTGATTATTAAAAACGGGGTGCACAAAAGTTTGAGTCAGTAGTAACCGGAAAGGCCACCCATAAAGCAATAATATTCATGCCTTTCTAGCTTGTCGAGTAATTGGTCCATGAACGGGAGTGGAAATTGGTCTTTCCTTGTCGCCGCATTGAGCTTCCAATAGTCAATGCACATGCGCCACCCGGTGGTTAGGCGTGTTGGGACGATTTCCCCCTTTTCATTTTCCAATATTGTGATGCCTCTTTTCTTTGGGACAACGTGCACTGGGCTAACCCACTTGCTATCGGATACGGCATATATAATCTCTTTGTCGATTAGCTTGAAGATCTCCTTCTTGACTACCTCTTTAAGCGTAGGGTTCAAACGTCTCTGCCACTCTTGTACCGGTTTCACTCCTTCTTCTAGATCGATCTGGTGCATGTACATGACCGGACTTATCCCCTTGATGTCATCGATACTCCATCCTATCGCTTGCTTATATTTCTTGAGAACCTCAATTAGTTCTCTTTCTTCATGCTCAGCTAACTCCGTAAAGATTATTACGGGTTTTCTCTCGTTGGACTCGAGAAACACGTACTTGAGATGGCTTGGAAGCGGTTTCATCTCCAACTTGGGCTCCAAAGTGGGTCCAATGGGTGGCTCAATCTTGGGCTCTTCATTAATTTTGAAAAGAGTGACCACCCCCTCCGCGTTTGAATTAACTCGTCGTCCTCGACTTCATAGTTTTCTATTGGTGTAACACCAAACAATTCGCTCACGCACTGGTCCACCGAGTCAAGATAAGAGCAATCAGGACCAATCATGGGTGATGGAATTTTTTGGATATCTTTGAGCGAGAACGTCACTTATTCCCCAAATATGGAGAGTGTCATCTTTCCCCGTCCAACATCGATTAAGGTGTGCGATGTTTCCATGAAAGGTCTGCCCAATAGAATGGTGTGCTCCTTGCTTATCTCATCCACTTCCCCAACATCCAGTATGACAAAGTCCACGGGGACTACCAATGATCCAACCTCCACTAGAACGTCCTCGACTACTCCCAAAGGATATCTTAATGAACGATCCTCCAATTGAAGTCGTAAACTCGTTGGCTTCATTCCTCCAAGGTTGTATTGCTTGTATAGGGCGTAGGGCATCAAGTTGATCCCCGCTCCTAAGTCGAGCATTCCGCGTGCTTTTTGCCCATCTCCAAGGGTTATCGTAATGCAGAAACTCCCTGGGTCCTTTGCCTTAGGTGGCAAAGCTTGGTAGAATATTGTGCTCACTTCCTTGGACAATACCATTCGTTCATTTCCTTCCATTTTCCTCTCTTTTGTCGCAAGTTCCTTGAAAAACTTGACGTAGGCCGGCATTGCCTTAATCACGTCGAATAGTGGGAGATTTAGGTTCACATATTTTAACATGTTGTAAAGTTCCATGACTTTTTGCTCTCCTTTGCTGGTTTGAGACGATTTGGAAATGGTACGGCATCCCTTATGGTTCGTTGTGGTCTTTGTTCTTCTTTAGTCTTTTTGTCCGGTCGGTCAGTCTTACTCGACCGATTGGAAGAGGTCTTATGTCCTTCACTCCAATTGGTTTCTTGATCATTCCGATCAGAAAATGTGCACTGTTCTCTACTCCGATCGCACCCTTGGTCATTTCGATCGGACAATGTCTCCTGTTCTCCAGTCCGATCGGTCTTTTGAGTGGTTCGATCGGAGGTATCGTTGGCTACGTTCTTTTGAGTTGTTTCGGTGCGTTTCGGATGAAAAGCCCCAGTCGGTGAGCCTGGAACATATGGGTTACATGATTTGTGCATTCTCCCCACCATTCCTTTATCACCCTTGGGCTAGATTCTCCTTTATCTCTACCATACACACTTGGCTCGTCCGCGGAATCTTCACCCTCGACTCCTCGTATCCCATTATCAACGTGCTTCCCCCCGCGTAACACATGCACCGCCATTGATTGTTTGGGTTGGCTCGGTAGCTTCCCCTGATCACTTACCGTCTTTGCCATATAAGCTGAGAGTTGACTTGTCATCATCTCTAACTTCTCCAGTTGCTTCCTCGTCCGCTTGCCTTCCTCGATTGTATGAAGTGTTTCCTCCTGATTTCGTAGAGTCTCATGCTCTAGCTGTTGACGCCATAATCTTAGTTTGTCGTCGGGGTTGATCGGAAGCGGAATTTACTGCTGTTGCGGCACTTGCTGGTATTGTTGCTGCGGTGCTCGCTGGTACTGTGGTTGCGATGCTTGGTGGTATTGTGGTTGCGGCGCTCGGTGGTACTATGGTTGCGGCGCTTGCTGATATCGTTGTTGTGGTGTTTGATGTTGTTGCGGAGGTTGTTGTGAGTATTTGCTTTGCCCCTTATTTTGATAAGAGTTATAGCCACTAGTTTCTCCTTTGTGTTGTTGGGTTGATAGTTTTGGATGGCATTCACTTCCTCATCCTCTTCTTCGTCAAACACAACTTCACACATGTCAGCCTCATGTCCCACCGCTCCACATTTCTCGCACATCTTGGGTGGAGGCGTCGATGGTTCCTCCTCCCCTTTCATTTTGCTTGTTAATAGCGCCACTTGTTTGGTTAGCTCCTCAATTTGGCTCACTTCATTGTTGGGCATAGGGGTTCCTTGGACTTTATATCTCCTTGGTCGGAAACTTGTTTGTTGTGATATTTCGCTCATCAGTTCAAACAGTTCCCACGCTTCCATAGCAGTTAGCTCCCCAAAATCTTCGGCCTTCACCTCCACTTGTTGTTGGTAAACCGGAAGTAGCCCCTCATGGAAGTAATTGTTCACCATTTTTGCGATGTTCTTGTGGTGTGGATATTTTTGCAAGAGTCCCTTGTATCGTTCCCATGCTTCATAGAACGTTTCCCCCTCCATTTGCTCAAAGTTCGTGATCTCTCTTCGCAATTTGGCTGTTGTTTGAGCTTAATAGAACCTACTCACAAACTTTTTATACACCATCTCCCAATTTATCAAGGAATTGGGTTGCAACGATAAAAGCCAATGCTTCGCCTTGTCTTTTAAGGTCGCTAGGAAGCATTTCATTCTTAATTGATCCTCATGAAGCCCAAGAGCAAGAATTCTGCCCACCACTAGGTGAAATTCCCGAATGAAATTCAGAGGGTCTTCATTGGGAAAGCCGTAAAAGGTAGGAAGTTGGTTCACGCTGCCCGCTTTCAAATCATAGTCTCTAGCCGCGGGGCCTAAGACTATCGCACTGCTGTATGGACCAATAGTTGGGACAAACTATCAATAAAACGTTAACCAATATGTTCACAGACTAATCATAAAAAATTTCCAATCAAACTACTACGAAAATGCCAATATTACGAGTTTAGAAATCACTAATTGTTGAAATACTTTCAACGAGCGATGGTGATGAACGAGTGCACTCCGAGAATTGCATCGAATCCCAAGGCTTGTCACGAACCCAGAATCCTAGCAACGAACGACGGCTGCTGCAAATCAAACCTTGATATGGCATCGTACGGATTTATGCTAGAGGTACGAGAGATGTGTTAAATCTCTCTACCTTTGGGGTGTTGGGTGGTTTCTCTAGACTCTAGAGTCTCCAAGGGTGAATAATCCAAACCCTAGCCTCCTCTGCCATTTTTCAACAAGCTTTGGCCATTTCGTAACTGAAAATTCCCAAAAATCTGCATGCTTAACGTTTATGTCCGATCGGATTGTCCGATCCGACAAAGGCTACTGTCCACTGCTTCGATCGGTGCGCCAGTTCGTTCGGCCGGCGTGCTCATCACCAGTCAGTCCGATCGGAGACATACACTGTCCGATCGGTGGGTGTCTTTTTGGGCTACTCTTGAGCGTTGCTTCTTCTATCATTGTGCTTTGGATCCACCAGACGCTCTAGCTGTATGAGAAAAACAAAGAATTACTCTCATTTGGACCGATTAGCGATCAACAAGTCGGAAAGTTAAGTAAGGAGACAAAGAGTGCAAAATGATGTAATTCAACCTAGTCTTAAACCAAAAAAATATAATAAGAAGACCCAAAATGACTCGATTATGTACAGATTCGTAACAAAAATGTACGATTCACTACCCGGTTTCCCTCCAGTTATGTTGTAAAGCCCGTTTACGATCAAAGGGTAAAGCCGAGGCCGGTGATCGTTGAGTAGACAATGAAGAACTAAAAGCTCCGGATTGGTCACATTCGTAGCCTCCTCCTTGCATAAATAACTTGGGCAAAGGATCTTGTAAGCAATGTACACGGCCTCATCGCCAATCCGTGTACAAGGGAACCGCTTGCAATCCCCCGTATTCCCCCTCGTTATTTCTGCCCAAAAAGTGGGAAGGTCGAACTCCTTATTGTCGAGAATCGGGTCAACACCCTCGGTAGGCAATCCGAAAATCTCACCAAAAACATCTTCATCAATCTCAATTTCTTTCCCTCCAAGTCGACACTTGAAAGTTCTATCACGATAAAGTTGCAAGGTCGAATAAAATCCATACATGAGCTCACGGTAACTGGGCAATTCCATCCGGACGAATACCTCGCAATCGAGACCTTCGATGTAGGCGAGAATTTGAGAATGGTGCTCCGAACCATTTTGCTTGCTCCTCTATGTCGTTAATGTGAATAGTCCTATGAGAAGCCATGTCCCAACCTCGATAAGATTCGAACTTCATTACCTCATCACTATCGTAAATGGGGAACGTGGCATTGTATCTCCCCGAGATATCCTTGAGTTTTCCTGAAGAAGCCTTCCTCTTGCCCGCAGCAAAAATCGGATGAAAAAGTGGAAAATTTGAACTTTTTGCTCTGTGGGGAATTTCGTTGAACACTTGGCGTGCGTGTTCAACTAACTAAGAACTTTGAAAACTTCTTCAACTAAAACCTTCCCAAACACAACCAATAACAATAATAATAATCCCAAAGAAGTTCAAGCGAAGTACCTTGATGACCGTTGCTCGAAACGAACCCTTTGCTGGAAAATTGCTCCGAACCCACTTAGCCCGTTTTGGAGAAACTATCTTGAATGCAAGGTGGAAAACTTCTAGGTTTGTGGGTGTCTCGATTAATTGGGTCTTGTGTCTGCAAGAAAGTTAAGAAAGAAGGAAAGTATTTAAAAAAGAAAAGAAAGGATTTTGAAAAAGAAATAAATTGTAAGTTGAATTTGTGAAGAAGAAGGGGAAGAGGGATTGTTTTATTAGGAAAAGGGGGGGTGGCCGTCGGTCATATGAAAACGGGTCGGGTCGGTGGGTAAAATCCAACTTAAGATGCATTTTGGGTCGGGTTTGGTCGAACTGGGCCGAGCTTCGATGGGTGCGTCAACCGACGCTGTGTGCATCGACGCTCAAAGAGAGTTTCTCGGCAGGTGAATCGACCTCGCGTCGACCGACGCGAGTAGTTCTCAGCATCGACGCGGGCGAAAATGTTGCGTCTGACTATGCAGTATTCATCTCGGCACCGATTTCTCCTTCGCTTGATTGATCAATTCTCCTCGTTTGAGTCCTTCCATCTGTTCTAAAAAATAAAAATGAAAATAAAACATGAAATAAACTTGAGAATAAAATACCAAAAGGATACAAAAAAGCTCGGGTTGCCTCCCGAGAAGCGCAAATTTTAACGTCGCTTGCCTGACGCTATTTATGAGATTAATTCCAAACATGTGGTGGATCTCCAATCACCACTAATTCACGATCTCGGTTCTTCCTCCTTCTGTCGCGATAAGGTTCCAGTCTATGTTTGTGAAATTGAAAAGATGATTTTACGACCTCATCATATAACGTAGCTACTCCGTACTCATCCATCTCTTTTATCAAGAACGGTCCACTCCATGCGGCCTTGAGAACAGTTGGATCAAACTTACGTTCATGATTATACATCACTAATTAACCAACCTCATACTGTGAGTTTTTAACCTTCTTGGTGCGAACCTCTCTCGATTTCTTCTTATTCCTCGTCCAATCATTGATATATGCCTCGCCCTTGTTCGTTGCACGTTTGAAATTTTTGTTAGGGTCGACTTCGAATAATTTATTGGTGGCTTCAACTCCACCCTTGGCTCAATCTTAGGTGCTTCATTCTTCACATCCAAGTCGTCTTGGAATTCTTCAATAATATCACTTAAGTCGATTCCTAGAAACTCGATCAAATCTTCCCCACTCAAACGCTTCTCGTCGTCAAGCTCATCAAACTCCTTGCGTAGGTCTACTTCGAGTGTATCCCCCACCTTTCTCGGAAATCCGGCATCGTCCTCGTTGCCTAATTCGTCCTAAACCACGACTCCTTTTAGCTCGTGGATGCATGAAGCAACGGGATTAAAGAACGAACAATCATCTAGCATGGCAGGGGTAGGAGTGTTTTGAATATCTTTCAGAGAGAACGTTACTGATTCACCCAAAATGGTCATCGTCATTCTTCCATTGTGAACATCAATCAAAGTGTGGGTGGTAGACATAAACAGGCGCCCCAATAAAATGGTATGCTCCGTGCTCACAACCGACACTTCGCCAACGTCCAAGATCACAAAATCAACCGGAATTACTAGCTTTCCAACCTGCACTAAAATATCTTCAACCATCCCTAAAGGTAGCCGAATCGAGCGATCAGCCAACTGCAGTCGCATGGTCTTCGGCTTCAGTGGCCCAAGATCAAATTCTCGATATAGTGAATAAGGCATTAGATTAATTCCTGCTCCAAGATCCAATATTCCTTTTGTTGTCTGTCCATTAGCTAAGAGAATATTAATGCAGAAACTTCCAAGATCGAGTTCCTTAGGTGGTAATGGCTTCTTGAAAACTGTGTTTACTTCTTTTGGCAATGTTACGTATTGAGTTGTCGCCAAGCGTCTCTCCCTTGAAGCAAGTTCCTTGAAAAATTTCACATAGGCGGGCATTGTTTTGATTACCTCCAAAAGTGGTAAGTTAATACTGACGATTCTCAATAGGTTATATAGTTCCATAAATCTTTTGTTCTCTTTAGCTGGACGTAAACGGCTTGGAAAAGGAATAACATCCTTGATTTGTGTCGTTAATTGCTTTGGCGGTGATGGTTTAGGAACATCATCTTTGTCAAGGGCGTTATTTGGAATCATCCCTTGAATGGATCCAGGAACATATCTATTAGAAGATTTATGTAGCTGATCTATTGGTTTAGAATCATCGCCCTTGCTAGGAGTTGGTGTTTTATTTTTGACTTCTCCTTCTTCATCTTGGTCAACTATTATGTTATCGATCTTCTTTCCACTGCGAAGGACATGAACCGCCGACGCTTGTTCTGCCTAGCTTGGAAGTTTACCTTTCTCGTTTGAGAGTCCAGCTAGATGGGTTGATATTTGTCCTATTGCTATTTCTAGTTTTCTTTGCCCAGCTGCAGTATCAAGAATAGCCTTTTTCATTTCAGCTATATCATTTCAAACTTGTGCGAGGCCATCCCTGTTTTTAATAGTCTCGGCAACTTGGTTCTGCTGCCAAACCAACAGCTGATCATTAGTTTGAACTGTAGTAGATGCCTGCCCTTGCGTTTGGAAATTATTTTGAGGTGGTGGCAATGGTGTTTGTGCATGTGGTGGAGGGTACTGCGGATCGGGTGGCATATAATTTGGGTTTCCTGGGCCCCACTTGAAAAGGGGAAAATCACGTTGCGCGTTGAATCTCTTAGCGGGTTGCTTCCCTGAATGTTGTTGATATGAAAAATTCTGGACAGCGTTAATATTTTCTTGCTGTTCACTGTTGAGCGGGCACATGTCTGCTAAATGTTCGGGGATATATTCTCCTCACACTTCGCCATGACTAGTTTGCCTTCATCTAAATCAGGATCGAGGATGGATATCTCATTAACCTTCAATTTACGAGGCCGGGAGTTGGTTTGTCTAGACTTTTTTCTTTACTTCTCCAACACTCGTCTTGCCTCGGGGGCCGTTAAATCTCCTCCCGCCGCTATTTCAACTTCCCTTCTTCCATGGTCCAACAATCCATCAAAGAGAAATTGGTTAGTCATCTCCGGAGAGTAGTTGTAGTGGGGGCAAGCTTGCAAAAGTGTCTTGTAACGCTCCCACGTTTAATGAAATAGCTCTCCCTCCAACTATTCAAAGGTAGCAATTTACCTCCGAAGATGCCCCGTTGTTTGTGCTGAATAATATTGATTTAAGAACTTCTCACTTATCATCTCCCAATCAGAACTATTCCATTCAACTTCGAAAAAGTCCAGAACTACTCGTGTAATTCAAAACTATTTTTCAAAAACTTAGAACTATTCCATTCAACTCCGAAAAAAACTACATACTACATCGTGAAATTACATACTATTTCTAAAATCTTTTCATCAAAATCTTTCCCCAAGCCAACACCACCGCCCCAAATCCAGTTGTCGAAACCAAACGGCCGGAAATCCCAAGCTATTACGAAATGTATTTAAAAACTATTTGATAAAAGATATTACTAATGTATTAACATTAATACGATTACCGTTTTCTTCAAGATTTTGAACATATTTTCAAATACACAATCTTTTTACTTATTTATCCCGCTATAGAAAATAAAATAATAAAAATATTTAAAATTATTTTTTTAACACGTAATTTAATCCCAAAGTTGAAAAAAAAAATTCCATTAACCTGATGGGGCATGAGTGAACAGGCTCAATCGCTAAACAAATGTAGAATTTTCCTTTTATTAAATTTCATAAGAAAAGTTAGAATAATTAATGAAAGAAATAAAAGCTGACAGTTTACGTGGCAGCATATAGTGCTTTGTCCCAATCAACCGTGATACAATTAGAAATTTATAACACTTTCCCTACCTTATAAATGTTTACACACTTTCCCTACCTTAAATATATTTTTTGTTGTAGGGTATTTTAGATATTTTATATTATATTTTTGATTAAATAGGAAGTATTTGGTTTATATGGGAATAAAAAGAGTTAATGGATTATATGGTATATAAGACTTATGTTTCGGTAGTATATGAGAATTTTCCTTATAAATAAAATATATATTACTTGAGGATATTGTATTTTCAAGAGGCAGATATCGATGAAAATTGGAGGATTGTGAGTTATCTATCCTTGATCCTGATTTAGATGAAGACAAACTAGTCAATATAAATGGGAAGAGTTTTGGCTACTGATGATGATTTTAATATTATGGTGTCGTTGGCTGTGTTGTATAATTTGGACCATCTAACAGTTGAAATATCAAAGAAAGATCCCGTTGGAACTTGTGAGCGGTCTGCCTATTCGTCTTATAACGAGAATAGCTTTTTGACAGATATCGATAATAATGGTGTTGAAAAAGATTTACTTCCTCTTTTTTGTCCCTCGAATAACAAGACTCTTTTGACGGATGGTTGGGATTAAGAAGTTACTAGTGTTGGTAAGAAACTTGAGGGTGGAGCTAGAGAGTTTCGTATTGCATTGCGTAAAATGGCAATTGGTGCCTGCTTTATTTCAATTGGGGGAAGAATGATTCGAAAAGAGTTTCAGTAACATGCATAAAGAATGAGAGTACGGGGTGTGATTGGTTTGTGTTTGCGTCAATGGAGCCTATCAATGGTTATTTTTATATGAGGTTAATGAACAACGTACATATATATGGTTCATGTTTTAGATATTTAAAACATAACCGTGTGTGTGCAGATTTGGTTTGTAACTTGATTGTAGACCAAGTGCGTAAGAATTCAGAGACTTGGCCGATTGATTTTGTAAAGTTATTTTTTGCATGAATATGGTTTGGAAATAGCGTACACCATTGCATTTGATGGTGTTGAGATGAAGAAGTGCATCCATGGTGATGAAAATGAGTCATTCGAATGTTAAGTAAACACGTAAAAGCTATTTCAAAACCGAACCCGTGCTCCCATGTTGTTTTGGATGTGAATGCAATATCTTGCAAATTTCGAAAAATTTTCATATCTTTGAAAGGTTGTATTGATGAATTTAACTTTTGTCGTCCATTGTTGTTTCTTGATGGAACGTATCAAAGAGGAAAGTTCAAAAAGCATTTGTTTGTTACCACAGGCACGAATGGTGATAGAGGTAAAGTCCCTACTAAATATACTACTTACTATACTTTTTGTAATTACTACTGTCTGATTTTATTCATTTTTTGTCATATATACAGGTTTATACCCTTAGGCATTTGCCATAGTGGGTTCTGAGAACACTGCAAACTGGAAATGATTTTTGGAAAAACCTTAAGAAAATTATTTCGCCATGTCGTATTGTAAGTTTTGTTTTATATAGGAACCCTTGTCTACTTGAGGCCATGAGTAAAATCTTCTCAGGTTTTCCCCATGGTTACTTTTTAAACCATCTGAAGATGAATTTCAAAGACAAATTTGATGGGAAAAGGGCGACTAAGGGCTTGCTAAATAGAATCATTTGGCTTTTGATGAATTGTGCATATGCTCCCATAGTCGAAGCAAATAAAAAGAACATGAATGATCTATTAAAAGAAGGTGGACGCATGGAACAAAGTTTATTTGAAAATATTGATCCTTTCTACTAGGCTAATGCGTATTTTGTGGAACAAAGTTTTTTCGAAAATATTGATCCTTTCTAAAAGGCAGAATCATTTAACGATTGGATCCTTCAAGCAAGGCATCTACCAACACAGTTTTGATAAACTCAATCAGGGTGAAGATGATGAAATCATTTTTTAGTATGTAACACTTTTTCATTCTTTTTGATAAATTTCCTTAATTATGTAAAAATACTTTTCATATCTAAGCGACACATATATATACTGTCGATTTAGTAGGAGATTAGTTGTGATTTTTATATATATTTCTAACCAGATTAGAAATTAATAATTTATTTGTTTAATTTGTTCTTAGATAGAAGAGGTAGTTGTCGGAATTTGACTAATGTATTCTACCCTTCAATTGAGAAGAAGTTTACGATGCTCATTGATGAAGGGAGGACATTCATTGTTGTTGGGTCGTATGATTTAATGTACAAGTGAAATGTGTTCCTTCGGTTGTAGTTAATATTTCAGAGCGCACTTGTTCTAGCCGACAGTGGCAAATCACCTGTCTACCATGTTCGCATGCGGTGGCATGCATAATGAGTGAAGTCAGACCTCTGCTTATTTTTTTTGTTAAGTTCTATCATGCATATAGTTACATAAAGTTCTATTCATCACCCCTTCATACCTTTTCAATGTATGACCAACCCCAAGCCCATCCGGATAATGCTTTGATTGGCCCACCTGAATCGAGGAGGCCTCCTGGAAGACCTAAAAACAAGAGGCTATTGTGTCGAGGAGAACACATTCCAAGAGCTATGAAATGCGGTAAATGTGTATATATCGGCAATCATAATAAAAAAAACATGCACTGAACCTCTTGTTTAGATTTCTCAATAGACCAAATATCGATCTATTATTTTTTTAGTTAAATGAGATTTGTACTATAAGCATTTCTTACTTAGATTATTGATTTGTTAGTTGAGGTGATGGATTTATGTGCATCTGTTAATGTGTTGGTGTTTTTGCCCTACTGGTATGTTTGATCTATTATTTTTTTAGTTAAATAAGATTTGTACTAACTATAAGCATTTATGTGCATTTGTTAATGTGTTGGTTTTTTTACCCTACTAGTATATTTACTTATTACCTGTTGTTGATTTGAGTAAGAAATTTACATATTACGTAACCAAGTTTTCCTTACTTTAAAAAAAGCTTACGTAATATGTGAATTTCTTACGGAAACACCAATATTTCTTACATTTTGAATAAATTTCTCACTATACGTATATTGAATCGCTAAACACACATACATACAACTAATCAAAGAAATTTGATGATACATCATTTGAAACCATGCAATTTCAATAATCATGCATATACACTCCATTAAACTTGGCAATTCGCTATTTTGATCGATATACGATCCAATAGAGGACCATATCTAAGCATTTCTAGATTTTGGAAAAAAAAACCATACGTAATATGTTTCTTACATTATAAACAAATTTCTTACTATACGTGTATTGCATCACTAAACACACATACATGCAGGTAATTATAGAAATTTGACGATAAATTTGAAACCATGCAATTTCAATAATCATGCATACACACTGCATTAAACTTGGCAATTCACTATTTTGATCGATATACGATTCAATATATTACACAACCATATCTAAGCATTTCTTACTAGATCCTTGCCACATCAAAATGAATACAAATTCACATGAAAGTATTTCTTACTAAGTTAGTCACATCAAAATAGAAAACAAATGATTCCCAAAATAGTTTTTTTTACAATTTCTAGCCATTCATTAAAACTTGAAGATCATCGTTTGAAAGCTTCTTTGGAATCTTCTCCCTTTGCATGTTTTGCTTCATGTAGTAGCAAACATAAATTGCACAGTCATTCTTGGGGCATGAAAAGGTTAACATGAGAATAGTTAAATGGAACAATAAGCTAATTAGTATGCAACAATAAGCTAGTAATGTTATTTTTAAAACACTTCCGTGTCTACTCCTTGTTTAGGGATTTCTCTTACACTCTCGAGTGGTAAGTGAGTAAACTCTTCGTCCTTGCTTAAAATCCCAGCCACATTTGTCTCAATAAGTTCTTTCTGTTAATAGAAAAAATAATGGATGGTGTTGTTACTCAATAAAGTAAGAAAGTAACTTAAACTAATATTATTTTAAGTAAATATTTTTTCATACCATAACTTTTGCGTCTTCACGGAATGCATCCTTTCTATTCTTCCTAGGCTTCATGGAGTTGTAGAACCAACATTTATTTGCAGAAATATCATATTCTAAGAGAGTCCAGTGAAATGGTTTTGTTTATTTATTGTATCCTATCGACACGATTGGGAAAAGAACAACTTCATCCTTGACTGCCGATGCGTCCTCCACTTGTTTGTAAATGGGATTGTCGACAGGGTTTTGCTTGACAATAGAAGTCTGCATTATGATATGATATAATTGAAAATGACACTAATGTAAGCTAAAAAGGTTTCTAAGAACTTACCCAACAATGTGCACGAACTATCACTGCCTTGTCATCCAAATTACTTATTTTCAACAAATGATGTACATAGGCATCAATCACCTAAAAATAATGTAATGAGTCAACAATAAGAATACTTTGTCAATGATAATGTATATAACAAAAAAATTGATACAGGAAGGTTAAATAGATTAAGACTTTTTTTAACTTACACAATTACAGATGTATCTACATCTAAATATATCCAGAGTATTCTCCACAGTCACAAGAATGCGATTTTCTTTGTTATAGAAAATTGTCTCCGTGTTTGCAAAAAAAAATATATATATTACTAAGATTTGAGAAGAGTAGAGTATAAAATAATTATATAGTATTAAACTGTGACATAAAGTAAGAAATCTTAAATTATCCCTTTTCGGCACAATAGTATGAATTTTTCCAAATATTCTGGGGCAAGTCCCATCCACAATGCCGGTGACTGTCTATCTACCTTTTAGGGAAAATTGATTTGACCAGCATTGTATTCCTAATCTACTATTCTGTTGCAATCGGGAACCTCTTCATGTGTCTTAGATTTCTTTCTCCCTTTCCCATAATCATAATTCTTGCTTTTAGCCGGCTTCCTTTTTCTTGTTCTTGATCTTCTGGTACATTGAATTTTGTTTGATTTCAGCACCTTCATCATTATTTATTCCCTCAAAATGAGCTTGGTGATTGCATGTACCTCATCCTCAACCTGAATTACGAATAATTCAGCATCAAAATGCACAATGATTTCATCTTTCTTGATCTGCACTTTTTTAAGAAACTTGATTTCTTGTTCAAGAGTAGCAATTTTATTATTGCTTCATTTAGTTCTGTTGACCTGATTTTTCTCTAAGCTCCCCAATTTATCAATAGACTCATTGTAAGTCAACTGATCCGCATTCACTGTTTGTAGATCAACACCACCCTCAACCTGAATTACAAATAATTCAGCATTAAGATTCACAATCACTTCATCTTTCTTGATCTGCTCAGCCTCCAACACACTAATCATTTCCTTCAAATTTTAGTTTTCTTGCTCAAGAATTGTGTATTGAGCTTCGATAACATTGTGTTGCAGCAGAAGATCTTCATTCATTTTTTACGCTGTCACTATCTCTTAATCCATTTGATGCCTTTCCTCTTGAAGTTATTCGTTTTCGTCCAACAATCTTTGAGTTTCCTCAACTCTTCCCCCCTCAATCGATGACACTTTAGTTTTTGTCGGAGTTTCAACTTCACCTTAATTGGTTTTTCATTCACAACAGTCTTCAAATTCTTGAACATGTTTGCTTCATTAATTGTGGGTGTTAGAGCACCGCCGATCACCTATAATTCAGTATTACCACATGTAAATTCTTTACTCAATGTCACTATTTCCTAATACATGTATTAAATTCCTTACTTTATGTCACATTTTCCTACTATATATCCAAATCAAAAATAATAGCTTTTAATTACTTACTATATGTCATTGTTACTAACTTTATACCAAACTATTTTCATATTATAAAGTCAAGGCAAAAATAATGTAACAACTTTTAAAAATTTACTTACCTTGTCGTTCGTCAAGTTTAGAAAACTGTCCTTGTTCACTGTTTTCCACACACTGGGCAGATGCCATTTCAGAACTCTTGGTATGCGTTCACCTTCTCTCGGGGTATTCTTGCATGTTCGCAAAGCTAATACTGCAATGTTTTATTTTGTTTTCCAAACAGATTCCATATTAGTTAAATAGAAATTGAAGAAATGATATTTAGTTATACCTGATGGAGAAATATCTTACCATAAAAAATGTAGTACATCCTAGAATGTTTTTATGGCTGATCATGCTTCTTAACCATGGACTAAACAAGAGTACTCAATATAGCCTCACACCAGTCATACGTCTTCATCTCATCAATGTTTTCAACGTACTGAACCCTCCCACACGATATAGAAGTCTCAGATGTACAAAAGAATGGTGAGAAAATGGTTATCAAACACTATATTCTGACAATGTCTTCAACTGCAACAGCACCTTCAGTATTCAGGACTAACACCAGTCTTGATTTGAGTAGCTTCACAGTCAGCTCCTTCTCCTCCATACCACTGAATATACAATTAGCGAATTCCCATTCAGACTTCTCACCCTTATAAACCTCGATACTACGTGATCCGTCAACCAACCCAAAAATGAATCTAACATCCTCCGCATGTATCCCAGTATCATGAGACCCAACCTTAATCATTCGTGTATCTTTATTCAAATTCTGAATTATTGACACTATATTCTTCTCATTCTTTCTACAATGTATAGTTGTTGATTTTTCATCATAAATGCATTTGCACAGCAAAAAGAAAGGGGTTTTAGCCACACATTGAGATGCTCCTCTTTCAGCTGATCTCTTATTCCTTTAATAGTCTTTATTATTGTAGCCATCGTAGACCTCATTTGGTCACTAGCCCTAAAAAAAGATCGACAATCAATAAATATCAATTAACAGAAGATCAAATGTGTATATAAAAATATGTATCAGATTTCATACACTAATTTGAAGAAAATCTCAGAAAATATAATCACAATTTCTTACTTAATCAGGAAAGGCGGGAAAATTGAAGGTGTTTCACACAAACAAGTTGAAGAAAATCTCAGAAAATATAATCACAATTCCTTTTGAATCAGAAAAAGATAAAAACACGAAGGTGTTTCACACAACAAATTAGAGAAATTTCATAGAAAATATAATCAAAGATTTCTTACTGAATCAGAAAAGACAAAACAAGAAAGTGTTTCACACAATAATTTGAAGAAAATCTCAAAAAACCTAATCGCGATTTCCTTGACTGAATCAGAAAGACAAAAATCAGAAGGTGTTTCACACAATAAATTTGAAGAAAATCTCAGAAAAACCTAAATCGCGATTTCTTACTGAATCAGAAAAGACAAAACACGAAGGTGTTTCACACAACAAATTGAAGAAAATTCTCAGAAAACATAATCACAATTTCTTACTGAATCAGAAAAGACAAAAACACGAAGGTGTTTCACACAACAAATTGAAGAAATTTCTCAGAAAACATAATCACAATTTCTTATTGAATCAGGAGAGACAAAAACACGAAGGTTTGTCACACAAAAAATTGAAGAGATTTCTCAGAAAACATAATCACAATTTCTTACTTAATCAAAAAAGACAAAAACACGAAGGTGTTTCACACAACAAATTGAAGAAATTTCTCAGAAAACATAATCACAATTTCTTATTGAATCAGGAGAGACAAAAACACGAAGGTTTGTCACACAAAAAATAAGAGATTTCTCAGAAAACATAATCACAATTTCTTACTTAATCAAAAAAGACAAAAACACGAAGGTGTTTCACACAACAAATTGAAGAAAATGTAAGAAAATCTAATCGCGATTTCTTACTGAATCGAAAGAACAAAAATAATTACCGTGATTTTGGATTGTTCTTCTTCTCCGAAGACAAACTGTTCTTCTTCTTCGAAAAGTTCTTCGATTGTGCGCCAATTTCATCTGTTTCTACTTGATCTTGCATCCTTTTTTTCGATTTCGTCATCACCTTTTCTACTGATTTCTTTTTCATTATTGGAATTCTTGAGATTTTTTCATATTTTTGCGTAAGAATTTTTGAAACAAAAATGAAAGAAACTGGAAGAAATCCGAAGAGATTCCGTGAGAAATGGGAAGAGATTGTTTGGGCTGGGGGTTAAAACTGCGGGGGTTAATTTTATTATTTTATAATTGTGTGTGGAGTATTAAACATTTTGTATAATTAGTTAAAATATTTGACAAAAATATTTTTTAATACGTATTATTTGGCAATTCAAAAAAAAAAATTGTATGTTTGTTCTTTTGTTCTTATATTTTTTATCCTCGCAATATTGTTTAACCCGGGCCGGACAGACCATTCTGGGCCCAGTTCAAATATCATTTTTTGTTCTTGATTATTGATCTTGTTTGCAAATGGTTCATAATGATTGCATCGAGTTCAAAAAAGGAAGAGTGGGCCCACTTTGGTTGGATTCTTGAATTCAACAACTATTTCTTCGTACAGGCTTACTTATATTCAACTAATTTTCTATTTTCTATTTTTCCTTTTTTTAATTATAAACTCTTTTATCTCTTTTTTTTTTCTTTTTGTTATTATATAAATTCGTGGTTATTAATTTAATAAGCGAAAGATGGCCTTTATATCAACTTTTTAGGCCAATGCTCAACTATTTATGTATATATGTATATTTTATTAGCTTTTTATTTTTAAGCAAGACAAATGTGAAGAGAAAGAAAAAGAGTTGATCGAGGGGAATCGATAGACATTGCACATAATATTGTTTGAAACTCATCAGCCTTTTATAGTGTCAAAAGTTTTTGATTTTTTGCTTTGGTTAATGAGTACTAATCTCTTAGTTTATTTGCCCACATTTTTTATTTTTTTTTGGTTTTACATCATCATTTGATGTACTTTTGCTTTGAAGACAAACAAAAGAAATGATCTTTGTAGATAATAAATTGCTGAGAGTTTTTAGTTTTTTTGTCATTCTATTATACATTGAATGAGTAAGCGAATTTTAGGATTTTGGTTTAACATCATAATTAATAATGGAGATTATTATTATTATTATTATTTTGTTGCTAAATATAAACTCTATATTTGCTTTGTACAAACTTTAGAAATCGTAATCATCTTTCTAAATTTAAATCAAGGTTTTATTCATAGGTAGCGTAGTCCCTTTGTGCAATGCAAAATGCTCCATTAGGAACCCTGCTTGAAAGAATTAAATTATTTAGAAGTCAAAGTATCACCTTCATTTAACAATTCCTTATTAGTTGATATTTTTTACGTGCCCCATCATGTTTGAGAAGTATGATTTTTTTAATACCCAAATTAGGGAGCCATCAGCACGATTTGACTTTTAATGATGTTACAATAATTTCACTAAAATCTAATAAAACATATATTGATTTTACTGGGGCAGACTGGAGTGTGGTGTTTATAATCTATCAACAATGTGTGAAACAGCTACGAAGCGATATAAGCTGTATCAGATTCCAATTAATTGGATGCTATATGTTGGTTACGTGAGTTAGGTAAAGTCAATGTTTTTGTTATTTTTTTAAATAGTCAAAGTTATTTCAATTTGTTACGCTATACTACAACATTGTGATTTCAATTAGTGAACAAGTCTTTAATTTGGACCGTTAGATTTATATTTGTGAATGATCAGAATGTTGAAAAGATTATCTTGTCATGTATAAAGTATGTGTCTCTTGATATTCATAACTAAACCTTAAGTTTTTTTGTTTTATTTTTCCTCTATAAAATGATAGGTGTTTGAAGAGGGCGAGAACTTTATTGACTTGTCGGAATTCAAGTTTCTATATTTTTTTAAAGATATTAACAAATACTATAACATTAGATTAGAATTGGAAAGTTCATGTGAAAGCTTAGTGGATTTAAGTTTATCTTTGTTATTAACTTTAATGTTTTAATTTTTGATATGCTTTGATTTATATTTCTTATATTTTTTGGATTTCTGATGAACCGATGACCACAGTACCTCTTCCAGTATCGAGGTAAGAGATGCCCCGTCTAGAAAAAAACATCCAAGCTGTTTGTTGAGCACTGTTGTATAATATCGTATAATATTTTCGTTGCACCTGCAACATCTGATGTTTTTTACTGTTAATTTTGAGCCTGAGGTCCCCACAACTACAAAAAGGTGAACTCTTCGTCATTAGACTATCTCCAAGAGACTCCCTATATTGGCTGCTTAACCAATTTAGGGAGTCAAATTAATGATATTTACTCCAACAAACTCCTTATATGGACTCCTCAAGTTTAAGAGCTCCCTACATTTTTTTTAAGCTCCCTAAATGTAGGAGCCAAACATGGCTCCTATTAATATTATCATTATTTTTTAAATTGGCTCCCTATAAATGTATGATAAAGAATTTATTAATAGAGAGTCTGTTGGAGTAAAATTAGAATAGGGAGTTCCTAAAGTAGGGAGCTGAGAGTCTGATAAAGTAATATAGGATAGAGAGTGAAATAATAGAGATAATTATTTTAGGGAGTGTGATAGACAATCTGTTGGAGTTAGTCTTAAAAATATTTGGTTTGTTTGGAGACGCTTTTGTGTTGTTTGGGTATCTATGTGATTTTTTGTTTGTGATATGTTTGGAAATGGATAGGGAAGGAAAATAGTTGAAACAAACAAAAAACAGAAGGTCAGGTTACAACGATGACAAAGTTAAGGTGACAACCAACAACGACGATAACATCAATTGATTATATGTTAGAAAAGTTGATGAAAGAAAATCTTAGGTTGAAGTTTTGAATATTTAACTTGGATTGTAATTTGATAGATTTTTTAAAAGTCTTTTATCATTTTTTTTGAGTTGGATCGAAAAAGTGATGGTAATTTGAAATTTATTAACTTTTTAAATTTAAATTTTATTAGAATAAATTTGTAATTACTCTCTAATTGCTAACATCTACCATTTTATTTTCTTCAAAATTATTACATTATCCAACACATTTTTATATTTACTATTTTCTTCAAAATCATTACATAATGCAACACATTTTTATTTTGTTCATCTAGTATTAATACACAGAAGATGGCTTGGCTTAAATTTGAATTGGCTTGGTATTTCAATGGGCGCCAAAAATACAAAGTCCAGATTTCATATTCCACAATTCTATGATACTGTTGTTAACAAGGGGAGCATTTTGCAATTAAACCTGTATACAAGGATGTCTTGGCTTTTCTCCTAAAAACAACCCATAAAGATGAAAAACTCAAAATAGAGTACAAATTGCAACTTCCCATTTAATCACACCTCATAATGGAACATCAATATATATATCAAAAAATCAGGTAAACCTTGGCAAAATACTCCACCCGTCTTTCACGAATTACATCAGACAAAAGTTTTATCAAATATATGTTGTGAATTCAATTAACCGTCTACAAATTCAGGGGATCCTATTCGGTACAAAAGAAAATTATACTAAAACTCTCCTCATTTTTCCTTGTCTCGACTCTTCAAGTACACTTTCTAAGACACGAAAAAAGCCATAAGCCTGTTCTTGACGAAAAAAGCTCTTAATTTCTGAAGCTAAGATCCAACACCAACTAGGCATGGTCTCTTCCATGCAAAACTTGAATGTAACTCATAAAACCTTGGAAGCCTTTCCATAGTATCTGTTGATGAAGGGTGACTGCAATGCAGATTGAAAGTAAACAAAATGTCAGTTGACCAGATATTCGACGGAACGAGAAACGAGTATTCGGAGACTTTAGTTTAGTTGATTTTCGAAACAAGGAATTAAAGTTTTACAAGAAAGCTCTAAACAAACATTTCACGTAGTGGAAATCCAAATCTCACTTTCAAAACTATATCTACGCATTTAATGACGAAAACGAAAAATGCAAAGTCTCATGAACTTCTTGTGTCAAAAGTATAAAAGATATTTCAAAACCTCCGGCTAAAAATAAACATAAAATAAAGAGTTTATACCAATGAATATAAGAATATAGAAAGGAACAACCAAAACAATGCAACAAGACAGCAGGAAGTCTGAAAGCAGATCAGGGAGGTAATTTTGTCGCAAACAACACAAATTTGAATGATCCTGAAATGGCCATGCGTCACATCTCAGGAACTTATGTAGTAACTTAAAATGGCCATAGAAGCATCATTATTGAAGTAGCCGTTGCAACTAAGTTACAACCAAACAAACGCATGAATGCCAAAGCTGTGTAATATTACAGAAACTTTAGGGACAAGACCGTGTACATCCAAAAGCATGCATTAGAAAAATAATCTTATAAATTCATCTTGTTTGCCACAAAGACAAGTCATGGACAGCTTATCATGTGCATAACAGAAAATGAGAAGAATAAATAATTTAACATGAGTTATAGTAAAAAGTGCCCAAATTAACCAAGCAAAAACAGTTTCGTGTGAGAACATTCACCTTCAATTTTGATACATCAGGAGTGTCGGGTGTGGATACAGGATAGAATTTGTAGAACTGCATATTGTCAAACGCAGCCCTGGTCTCCGCATTCATTTCCGCCAGTGCTTTTTTACGAGCCTCCCTTGCCTTTACATAAAAGAAAGTAACCTTTAAAATGCATGAGATATATAGAATACATTACTGGAAGTTGTTTCCCACCATATTTGAAAAACTACCTCGCGATTAGCTTTTTTGGCTTCTCGAACATTCTCCCTCACAAAATCCTAAACAAAGAATGAAATAAAAATAGAACAACTAAATAAACAAATTAGAAAATGTTGCTAGTTACTAATGGATAATGAAACAAAGTTGAAAATGTCGAGACACAAGCTGCATGGCCATTATTGTGAAGATTTACCTTGAAAGGTTCTTTCTGGTCTTCTGACAACTCCTCTTCCTCAATAAGCTTATCTGTGAACTCCTAATGAAATTTTGTTCCAACGGTCAAATAGGGAATCTAGATAAGGATCACTAATGAAGCATATGCAACCACATGAACACAAATAAACTTCCAGCAAGACTTTGCAGATTATGTCAAATACCAGTAAATGTCAGACATACCTCCAGTTCATCTAAATCCCAATCAAACTCACAGATTACCTGGAGGCAGAATTATRGYAAKGTTAGCCWGTCGCATTCGTYAAATAAGTTCCAAAATGATATACACAAGTTTAATCTTACTGGCTTGGGGTCTATTGGATACAAGATTGACACCACTGTGCTCTGTTCAATTTCTTCTTCCTGGAAGGGATTGTAGAAGTCTGCCAAAAGATGTGCAAGTGCAATGATATAAATTGTACTGAGTCCAACTAGAAAGAACCTAGCAAAAATTTTGTATTTTTCTGCTTTCAAAAACCACAAGTAAGAAATGATATATATATATATAAGCATGTAGATTTTCTTCAGCATGCAATCTAATTGATGGCATGCAACTCAAAAGGGCCGAACCAAACAGCACTCAAAATATCCAAACAAACACATTAACCAGACTCTCCCTCAAAACAAGGTGTCAGAAAAACACTAATGCTCTCATCTGCAGGTCCTTCCTCTCCCTCTACCTTCTCTCACTGAAAACTTGTAAGAAATACATATATAATCACAAGATAAGCACAGGTCTTTCTTAAAACACAAAGAGCATACCATTTTCTAGATTCAGAAATCGGATACGAAAGAAGAATGAACACACAATGTCGTAGCAGAAATTTCTTATAATAGAGATGATAAGTTTCACTCACAGGGTAAGCAGTACTCAAACTTCTTGATGCGCTCTAACTTCATATGTTGTAGGCCAGCCCTGAAACAAAAACTCAGTATTGAGTGTTCGATACCCACATGGGAAGCTGCCTTCAATGTGACAATCGAGCAAATCATAGTCGGTATTGAGATACATGTTGGGGTGAGATAGGAATATTCAAAATTGTGTTCTCAAATACACCTAATGTTTTAAATACCAGAGGAAGACACACTCACGCTCACACGCAAAAAAAGGAAAATGACTGTATATCTTGGGTTCAGACAAATTTAAACGTAATCTTGATTCCTCCATATAAATCTACTTCAAAGGTCAAAAGAGTTGGAGCAGAAGTAGAAGATAATATACCTTCTTTGAGTACAGCTCAAAATAAAGATTTGTGACTTTTTAAGTCTTTCAACTTGAGACTCCCTGTGAGGATATATGGAACCAAGTCAAAAAGTAAATAAATAAATTGAAGAACTGTCAACAAGTGGGCGAACAACAACAGCACAAAACAAGAGAAGAGAGTGCAAACCTCTTTTCAAGTGGGATATATGGAACCCAGTCCATTTTCATCTGCTTCATTGGCACAATTTCTTCAGTTTCCCTCTGAACCGACTTTATTCCAATCTTGTCTGAAGGAGGAAAAGGTGACATGACCTGTTAACAAAAATGTTATACATGAGAAGAGGACAATTTCCACTAGTAGCACATCAAAACGAACTGCACAAGAAGGGGTTATCAATAAAACAAACAACAATATATTCAATAAAATTTAGAGAAACTATACTAACAACCTTCATTTCTGTTGGCTAAATAGAAAACTAAAACCAATCATAAGCCAGTGTCACAGAAGATGCCAGCAGCAATTTTGAAATAATTCCCAAGCAAAATAAATAAATAGATAATAAATAAACTCGATAAACTAACACATATCGATGCATGAGATTTATCACCAGCACATGATATGTAATATTCTTGCCTTGTGACATTTTTAATGTCGTCTTGTCAACTTTCAAGCTTTAAAATGTCGAGACGATATCCACTATTTAAATATAAAAGCACACAATTAGTGATACAGCTCTAATTGTAAATATATATGACATCATTTTTTTCAAGGAGTACACCAAAGCACAAATCATTGACCTAGTACAGAGGTTACACAAAATCTATAATATCTTCAAACTTACTTAACTTCAATTGAATATGATCATAAAATTACAGCAGTCGGAAATGAATGAATGCAAAATAAATAACTGTCTTCATCATTGAAGTTTCAGGACTTACAGCTACCACAACAGGGATCATTGTAACTTTGTTTTGACCCTGGAAAGGGACCAATTGAGCTGCAGAAATAATAGTTGGTTAGTTAGAAGTAACCAATAAAATATACATAACTATCCGAAGACGACAGTAGTCGGAAGTTTATAACTAAGCATTGTTTTGAAAAGTATCAAGAAGTTAAACTTGTATTGAAGCAAGAAATATCTTCAGCAACTCAGAGTAAAAAACTATGTTTAACCATGACAAACATTGAATTAAAGACAAAAGCTGTAGTCCAGCTACAGAACCTCTAAGGTCATAGTACAGCAATATCCTTATTGTGATACATAGCATAGACAAGAGATATAATTTTCTCAAATAATGGCAAGCCATGAAGTAAAAGTTACTTACGCTCTGTACAGCCAAAGAGGTAAACCGTCTTATTGTGTAATTCACCTCCTTCTTCAAATGCATCCTGCCCAAACCTCAAACATTGTTAGCACACTGCAAACATGGACTCCTGGCTAAGCTAGAGATTCACCAGTGAAAAACTAAGGTAGAACAAGCTTCAATTCATTTCATTGGTTAAATAATAAGAGAAAGCAAGACAACTCACTTCCAAATTAGAGAAGTTCCACTTGTACTGATATACCGTGTCCAACTGATCCCACTGGCAACCAAGAAGTACATACAAACAAAACAGCACATTAAGTTTAAAAACATCAAAACTGCATATGACGTGGCAAAATCTATATAAGTTAATCCTGTTCTACCTCGGTGCCAACTGGAAATACCTGCTGCCAGAGATCCTCCTGCACAACATATAGTGCACACAAAACTTTAGACAGAATGTACAAGAATCTTCAAAGTTTTCATTGCATAGAGCAGAACCCATCTCAGGCGGTCAACAATAAAAACGCAAATACTCTGCACTAAATTTCCTAGACGCATAAGAGCAGGAATAACCTCCCCATGGAATTTTTTCAAAGAAATCAGATGTTTTGCATGAGATATTAAATCGATCAACAAGTAGTAAACAGGAATTTTCAGTATGGATCTTGAAATTATTTAAACAAGTAAAATATATGTATAATCAATTTTCAACTCATTTAGCAGCCACTTTGAACTATTTTTCACCATTGAGTTCAACTTCAAATGCACCTGAAATAAAGTCATTAATACCCTTATCCCAAATCCCTTCCTCTAATCCCTAGCCATTTATTCAAGTGCATTCTAAAAAATAAATAAAATTCAAAAAGAAAATTAAACACGAACGAATTGAGTATCAATTCATGTAACCATGTGCTAAAAACTAAATTGATTACCAAATTACGCTTCTCCGGAAAATACTCCGTCTCCGTTTCAGGCTTGGTGACCTTGGCTCGCTTACGCCTACCCTTGGCAGCTTCTTTATTGCTCGGCTCCGGCTTGACATTCCCCAAACTCTCCTGCAAGTGGTTCTCATCGGTCGGCTGGCTAGGAGATTGGCCCGGCTGGTTTTTCTCCTCCTCAGCCGCCACCGCCGGCTTCTTTGTAGGCTCTCCCTTGTGTGTTGTCTTCCTCTTAGCACCCCTCCTCATCGCTTGTCTTGTAACTTTAGAAAGAGATAATGTGTGCGAATATGTTGTATGTAGAGAGAAAGCTAGGGCAAAATTTGAATTCTAGAGAGAATGAGGATGGCCGAAATAAATGGGTTACTGCTTGCTTTCTACAGACAAAACTCAAAATATATACTGCGTGAATATAACGCGTACAATTTTCGCTAATCTTTAGGTGTCACTGTTTATCACCAATTCTATCTCATTTTAAAATAAGATTTATTCTTTTTGGATTTATTAATGAGTATTACCAAGATAATCCAGTTATCATTTTTATATATTATTAATTTTTCATTTCGACATATGTCATTAATTAATATTTTTGAAATAGTAGTTTTGTGCCTCGTAAATTGAAAATTGATATTTACAATACAAAATTTTACTATTCCAATAAGAAATATACTAATTCTAACACTAATTTCTATGAGTATTAATTGACATTAATGATTAGAGTAGATTTGTCCTTATTTTTATTAGTATTTTAGTACGTTTTTCTATTTGTTTTTGGTGTAAGTTGGACGATTAAGCTTAATCTCGTATTTTTATAATTCCAGCATTATTTTACCGCATTTTGATCGTAATTGATGCAAGTAGGTGATATTTCGTTGTTTTTCACCTTACAGCTAAGTAACCGGAAGAGTTTAACGCGTAATAGACGAGGTTCAATGTTCAAGAAGTGAAGAACAAGCTTTCCGGTGAAACGAGTAGCAAAAGATCGAGAATTGGAGACAGACGCGCAGTCGCGTCGACTGACGCAACCGTCGACGCCCCGTCGACGCGAGCCATGATCCGCTTCAGTCGACGCAGCGTCGACGCAACTTGCTGAAGCGTCGATGTCGACGCACCGATGTCGACGCAACTTGCTGAAGCGTCGATGTCGACGCACCCCGTCGACGCCACCTGCCCAGCCGACGCGCACACCTGCCGACCAAGTCTGTCGAGTCCTGCCGAGCACCAGCGCGCGTCAGTCGACGCTACGTCGATTGCACCGTCGACGCGACGGCCCAGAATTCGGATTTTAGGGTTTCTTCTGCGCCAAGACTTGCA
The DNA here is from genome assembly GCA_014905375.1 of Phtheirospermum japonicum. Lineage (NCBI taxonomy): Eukaryota > Viridiplantae > Streptophyta > Magnoliopsida > Lamiales > Orobanchaceae > Phtheirospermum > Phtheirospermum japonicum. The sequence continues at coordinate 352,974 of BMAC01000262.1, read as the reverse complement.
ATATTTATATAAAACCCTCATTATTTCGGATTTTAAAGAGAAGACACGAACCTAGAGTATTTTAGCTGATAATAAACATAATTTCCACATCTCATAACGAGATTTGAAAACGGAGATCAAGGGATCGAAGAACAACGCGTCCAAAAACGTCGAATTCGAGTTCGGGATTCATTCTTCGCCCAAAATCAACGTTCAAACTCCGGAATAGCTGGAGCTTTTTACTGATTTTTGTAGTTACAATAAGTACTCTAAACTCTTAGTTAATTTCGTAGTTAATTTCTTAGTTAATTTCTTAGTTAATTCTAGTTTTGATAATTAGATTAATCATTTTATGCTTGAGTATTGGATATTGGTTAATTTAGTTTATTTACGCGAGTTGATTTATGCTTAATTATTCGTTCTTAGATTCATATGATACATTGCTTAGCGATAATTTCTCACGTTCATGCTCTTAGATTCGTTAATTAGTTTTAATCTTTGGTTGCGTATTATTGATAGATTACTTATTGCTCGTAGTTGATAATCTAGTTAGAGTAATTAGTTTAATTAGTTCTAGTTTAATTATTGCTTTAGTTGTAATGATCAAATCAATCTCTTTTAAAACCCCAAATGTATATGTATTTTACTTTATTTGAGAAAAACATCGAAAAGACCGAATAGTTATTTCCTCGAGAGATACGACTCGAGTCAAACTCATCACCCTACAGTTACCTCGTACTCTTGCGAGCAAACTGACGTGTTTTAAGTTAATTTATTAAAAAGGGGTGCACAAAAGTTTGAGTCAAAAATTTGGCGTCGTTGCCGGGGAAGCAACGAGTAGGAATTTAAGATGTTTTTCATTTCATTTTCTTGTTAATTTTCTTTTCTTTATTATTTATATTTTCGCACTTGGTTTTTGCCATTTGGTACGTTGACGTGTTGTTGAGTTTTTGCAAGTAGGGCGATCACTTCAACGCGACCTTGTACCATTCATTGACAACATTCACCGTTCAAATCCGCCAAGACCAAGACCCGTTTTTATTCCCGAAGACAATTCCTCGACAGCTACTGATATTGCTTGCGATCAAGTTCCCGACATTATGTTAGGAGTACATTCGGTTCGAAACGGCGATTCACCACCACGCCCCATTATCGCGAGACAAGAAGCAGGGAGAAACGAAGGAGTCAACCCGCAGCAAGGTGTAGTCGGACACCAACCCGACATGGCAAATATGAGGCGCAATGAAGAGACGAACAACAATTCTGTTCGCCAACACAACGTCAAAAACGCGTCAATTAGGAACAAAGATTTTTTGCAACACAATGCTTATGCTAACAATCTAAGGCACGTGAACGATTGGTTAGAAAATCAAGATCATGGTTACGAGCAAAATCATTTCGGCAGGAGATACGAGCGCGAGCACCATTACGTGCATAACGACCACTACGAGAGAGCATATGACCAAGTTCGAGAACCAAGGGGAGATCGAGCACTTAGACAGCACGACTTAGCACGTCCAAAGGTTGTACCCTTTAGGTCATCCATCGTTCTTGGACCTACAGCAAGGACAGTGGAGATTAAGCCGCATCAACTCAACCTACTCCCAACCTTTCATGGGAACGCGCATGAAGACCCCTTGGCGTTTTTAAACTATTTTGTTGATGAAGTTGGCCGATTCGTAGTACATGGCCTTAATCAAGAGGAAGTGCAAATGATTTGTTTTCCGTACAGCTTGAAGGACAAGGCGAAGTCATGGCTACTGTCCCTAGAGCCTGGTTTGTTGACTGACTGGGATATGATCAGCGAGACGTTTCTAAATCAATACTATTCGGTCTAAACAATGGGCTATCTTCGGAGGCAAATTGCTACTTTCGAACAGTTGGATGGAGAATTATTTCATGAAGCATGGGAGCATTACAAATCACTTTTACAAGCATGCCCCCATCATAGCTATTCCTCCGAGATAATTAATCAGTTTTTCTTCGATGGTTTGTCACCCATGGGGAAGAGCCAAGTTGAAATAGCAGCAGGAGGAGATTTTGGTGATTTAACGGCCCGCGAGGCAAAACGAGTATTGGAGAAACTGAGTGAAAAATCTAGAGAAACCAACTCTCGGCCTCGTAAATTCAAAGTTAATGAGATTTTCATCCCTGATCCTGACTTAGATGATGGCAGATTAGTCAAAGCAAAGTGCGAAGAGATATTTGAGGAGAAATTGGCAGCTTGGAAGGCCGAGCGGGCAAGCAAGGCCTCTTCGAAGAAGACTAACGCGATGTGTCACCAATGCGGATCCCCCGAACATTTAGCCAATATGTGCCTGTTCACTAATGAACAACGAGGGGACGTCAACGCCATCCAGCACTATTCGAATCAACAACATTCGGGGCAGAGACCACCACACATGCAAACACCTACTACAGTTCAGTCTACTGATCAACTTTTAGTCTGGCAACAAAACCAAGTTGCCGAAACTATTCGGAACCGAGACGGCCT
>BMAC01000262.1:316284-348298 GCA_014905375.1 Phtheirospermum japonicum | reverse complement strand
ATTTGTTTTCGTCTTTGAGCGTGCATAAGTGCATAATTTTCAAATTTATTATTATATATTGTAAAATGGTACTTGGACGCAATTCGATTTCGCAAAACCTTAAAAGCAGCGTCAATTCAAAAATTTTCATGCAAAAAGCCAGCGAGTAGCCTGAGTGTTTATCATCATTGCATGTACTTGAAATAAGTTTCAGTCTTGATATCTCTTTGAAACCGCTGTGTGTAGTTGACTTTGAAAATGAAGTTAAGGCGCATATAAAACCCTATTCCGGCCATATCCATATATTTTTAGCCACTATAAATTCCGAATGAGCCCAATCATAGCCAAATAATCCATGCCTATAGCCATGAGTGTTTTTGAGACGACCCCTACAACCCATTAAAAGCGTGGGGTAGGAGTTCGTATTTTTATTGGTTATTTAGTGTTTGGGAATTTTTATTAGGAATTTATTATTTTTGTAATCTAGGACCACCATCCAAAAAAAAAAAAAAAAGAAAAAGAATATACCCCATAAATAAAAAAAATAATAATAAAAAAGAGAAATAAAAGAAAAAGATAGGATGGTGGATATGTTGATTAATTGCCTACGCGCTAGTAAAGGCTTGAGTTTTATTGTTTATTTTATGAAACCTAATGTTTAGAAGGCAAGAGGTTGTGTAAGAAGCATGTTATAAGCTTCAATTGTACTTAAGTGGTTTGAGCTTTCAGTCGGTTTACGAGTTTTGAGTTGAGGAATAGCCTATGTTTAAAGGCTACGTTATGAGTGTTAAGTGAGGTTTTTATTTTTGAGCGAGGTGAAGCGAATTTGCTTCTCGATTAGATTAGGTTGAGTGAGCGATTAGCCACACGACTTATATATTCCACACCCGTCCAAAGGAGCCTTACATTACAACCCGCAAAGACCTTTACTGATTCTTAGTTTTGACAGCACACTTAATTTGCGATTGAAAAGAGATTGATTTTCTGTGCTTATTTATTGTGCATGTAATTGTATGATTTGAGTGTATACACGTCCCATGCAGAAAATACTTGAGTGCTTTTGAGCGTACTTATATATATTTATCCTTCGTGAGGAAGCATGATTTTATTTTGAAGCGACAATGTAATAATGGTCAAGTGTTTGACGTTGCGTGACTTGTACCTATATTTTCAAAATTATCTATGTAGCAACGCACGACTCTTTGCTTGAACTGATTTTCATTCTAGTTATACTTTGAAATCATCGTTTGTTCGAGGACGAACAAACCAATAAAGCGTGGGGTAGTTGATTAGAGTAGATTTGTCCTTGTTTTTATTAGTATTTTAGTACGTTTTTCTATTTGTTTTTGGTGTAAGTTGGACGATTTAAGCTTAATCTCGTATTTTTATAATTCCAGCTTATTTTACCGCATTTTGATCGTAATTGATGCAAGTAGGTGATATTTCGTTGTTTTTCACCTTACAGCTAAGTAACCGGAAGAGTTTAACGCGTAATAGACGAGGTTCGATGTTCAAGAAGTGAAGAACAAGCTTTCCGGTGAAACGAGTAGCAAAAGATCGAGAATTGGAGACAGACGCGCAGTCGCATCGACTGACGCGACCGTCGATGCCCCGTCGACGCGAGCCATGATCCACGTCAGTCGACGCAGCGTTGACGCACTGTCGACGCAACTTGCTGAAGCGTCGATGTCGACGCACCGATGTCGACGCAACGTCGACGTAACTTGCTGAAGCGTCGATGTCGATGCACCTGCCCAGCCGACGCGCAAACCTGCCGACCAAGTCTGCCGAGTCCTACTGAGCACCAGCGCGCATCAGTTGACGCTACTTCGACGCACCGTCGACGCGACGGCCCAGAATTCGGATTTTAGGGTTTTTTGTGCGCCAAGACTTGCAATATCTATATAAACCCTCATTATTTCGGATTTTAAAGAGAAGACACGACTCCCTAGGGTATTTTAGCTGATAATAAACATAATTCCACATCTCATAACGAGATTTGAAGACGGAGATCAAGGATCGAAGAACAACGTGTCCAAAACGTCGAATTCGAGTTCGGGATTCATTCTTCGCCCAAGATCAACGTTCAAACTCCGGAATAGCTGGAGCTTTTTACTGATTTTTGTAGTTACAATAAGTACTCTAAACTCTTAGTTAATTTCGTAGTTAATTCTAGTTTTGATAATTAGATTAATCATTTTATGCTTGAGTATTGGATATTGGTAAATTTAGTTTATTTACGCGAGTTGATTTATGCTTAATTATTCGTTCTTAGATTCATATGATACATTGCTTAGCGATAATTTCTCACGTTCATGCTCTTAGATTCGTTAATTAGTTTTAATATTTGGTTGCGTATTATTGATAGATTACTTATTGCTCGTAGTTGATAATCTAGTTAGAGTAATTAGTTTAATTAGTTCTAGTTTAATTATTACTTTAGTTATAAAAATCAAATCAATCTCTTTTAAAACCCCAAATGTATATGTATTTTACTTTATTTGAGAAAAACATCGAAAAGACCGAATAGTTATTTCCTCGAGAGATACGACTCGAGTCAAACTCACCCTACAGTTACCTCGTACTCTTGCGAGCAAACTGACGTGTTTTAAATTAATTTATTAAAAAGGGGTGCACAAAAGTTTGAGTCAATTAATAAATTAAATAAGGGTATAATTGGAAAACACTAACTAAATTGATGACTTAACTATATAAACTACCAATTTCTTAATTTATGTGAAACCAACCGTAGGACCATCATTGGGACCGAGGGAGTAAAACTTTATGGGGTGGAGTGTCATGAAATTCTATTGAAATTTATATTATGGAATTCTATAGATTTTATGGATAATTTCATGGATTCTATTGGATTCCAATGAAATTTTATGGAACTATATTATATAATTATGTGAATTTTAATAGGATTTTTTAATGTATTAGACTTATTATAACTATTTTTTACAAGTATAATTATCACAACTTATGAGAATGTACAAATTTCAATAATAGTATTTATTGTAAAATATTATCATTAAAAACATGAACTTTTGAAAAGGATATATAATATTATGTTACCAATTTATTAATTAGTTATTTCTTCTTTTTTAGATAATCAATTTTAAAATTAATTATTTTTATAAATTGGGCAATATTGATCTTTTCTCTTATTTTATTTTTATACAAGATGAATGTTATATCTTCTTACTCAATCAATAAGTAAAAAAAAAAGAGAAATAAAAAAACTATGATTATAAGAAATATAAAGTCTAACATTGTATTTTTTTCTTAAATAGAAGAATATTCCATAATTTTATAAACTAAAATAAAAAGAATTAATAATAAGTTCTCATTATACTTTATGTGCAAATATGATATTGTGATTAATGTAATCATTGTCATATCATATTATGGGAGCTTCTACGGTACATTACCGGTACAATGCTTCTACCCTATTAACCAATAAATTTATTTTAAAAGATTCATAATTCATAAACATGGTGATGTGTCAATCATTGATTGGATCACAATACATAGGTATGGTAAAGTGAAGTCACCGTAGTGTTTTCCCATATTATATTGAAATATGATGATTTTTTTAAAAAATTCAAGAAGAAATAAATATTTTTTCAATTGCACGAATATTTTTTCCTTTAAGATTGTTTTTTTCTTTTTTTGCAAAAATTAGAAAAATAAAGTAAATAATTTTTTTAATACTAGAGTAATAAAATAATATCTTTTAATTAATTAATTTTATATATATATATATATATATATATATATATATATATATATATATGTGTGTGTGTGTGTGTGTGTGTGTGTGTGTAAATATATATTAATTAAATTTTAATATGAATAAAAAAAAGTGAATTCCATAAGATGAGGTAAGAGGCAAGAATTTGGTAGGAATTGTGTAAGTGTATTTTTAACTTAAAATTTAATAGAATTCCATTAAAATCCATCATTTAAATGAAATCCATAAGATTCCATTATATATTGAGGATGCCGGAATTCTATAGAATCTATAGAATTCCAAGTTGAGGACACCAGAATTTCATGGAATCTACATAGGTCTAAATTGAGGATACCTAAAATTGTATGGAATCTTAAATTCCACTCAATTCTACATTGAGGACACCCCCTTTAAAATAATTTTTGGATATCAGAGTTGAAATCCATGATTGTTTTACAACCTTCACTTCCCGTATTTTTTTAAATATTATTTTTTATCCTATTTGTATGTAACATTTTAAAAATATTAATCACTTTATTTGTGTCTATTCGCGGAGTCAGTATACCATGGATCCAGGTGCACCCGATCTCACATCCAATTTACACTCAGTCCGCAAGTCCAAAAGCTTCCCTTCATAAATACTCAACTCGCACGCACATTTTTCGATTTCTCACTCAACCAACACTCATACTTTTAGTTTTCCCACTTAGCACACACTCATAATTTTCGATAAGACAGAAGTTTCACTCAACCTACGCAAGCTTCTCCGATGATTTCTCACGCAAAGCAAAATACACGCAAAGTAGATTTATCCGGCGATTTTGATCTTCTCCAATGGTTTTTTCAATTCTCTGGCAATATATTATTACAGTAAGTTTTTTACTTCTTTTTTCCTTTAAACTTTCATTAGTTCACAAACTGGTAGATGTTTCATCATCGATTGTTAATGTTTTATCATCGATTGATGTTGATATCACAAAAATCCCAATAAATTCTAATTATATGCTTGTGACTCTTCTGATTCTAGGGTTTAATCATCGATTGATAATATTCGTCATCGATTAATGTTGATTTATCAGAAAATACCGCTAAAATTTTCTCATATGCTTCTTATAGGGTTTAACCATCAATTGATGATGTTTCGTCATTGATTGATGTTGATTCATTTGTATTTTAATTATATCCTTTCGATTCTATACTTTAACCATCGATTGATATGTGTTGAAAACTTTAAGATTCTATGATTTTATTAAAACTTCCCACTTTAATATCAGATGTTATATGAAGTTTGTTATAATATGCGCATCTTTTGTGTGATGATATGTGCATGATTTGTGTGATGATGTGTCATTTATTAACTCTTTTATTCTTTTTTTCCTAGGAATATAGATGAGTTTTTATGAAAGTTTTGATGATTTGTGCATGTTCTATGTGATGATATATATATGATATGTGTGATGATATTTGCATATTTTGTGTGATGATATATTTATGATGTGTGTGATGATATTTGCATGTTCAGTGTGATGATATATATAGGATTTGTGTGATTATATGTGCATGCTTTGTGTGATCATATTTGCATGTTATGTGTGATAATATGTGCATATTTTTTGTGATGATATTTACATATTTTGTGTAATGATATTTGCATATTCTGTGTGATGATATGTTCATGTTGTGTGATAATATGTTCATGTTCTGTATGATAATATATGCATGATCGATGTGATAATATGTGGATTATACGTGTAATGATCTTTGATTTTTTTTTTTGTGTGTAATTATAGAAATGAAGAAGAAAGCACACATTGTTCCTCTGGAGCAACTAGAAGTACCAATAGTAGTTGGTAATGCACTTGATTTGGGGCTCACTCTTCAAGAGGAAGACCTACAACGAAAAATATACAAATAATGAACAAAGTCACAAAACAAGAAGAAGTCTAAATAGGTTCTTACTGCATAAGCACATGATGCAACAATGGTGGTCGAGAAATAGGTTCATACTGCTCGAAAAAAGAATGTAATGCAGAAGAAAACTACCAAACAAGCACCTGATGCAACGCTGGTGGTTGAGAAACCATTAGATGCAAAAACTTCTCAAAAGAAAATGAAACAAAAAATGGGCAAACCTGGTTGTGAAATGGAAGTGGAGAAACAGGTTGTGAAGAAACCGGCCTTAGAAAACCAGTTGGATAATGAGAAGAAAACTTTGATTGTGAAGCATCGTAAAACAAAATTGCGTGAAAAGAATAAAGTGAAAAAGGTTTGTTATATTTATTGTTTTGCTATTTTGACAGAATTAATATTCATATTCGAATACGAATAAAATAAATATGCCATCTATTTAAAGGTTGCATCAGTATTGGACAAACAAACTCATATTAATGAAGAAGAAAGGATTAAACCAACTGAGGTTTGACCTTTTTATCTATAATTATAAAACGCTATTGTCATGTCATGTTATACACATCTACTCATATTAATATTTTCATTCATTTTACATATCATCACATATAAATCCGACATATCATTACATATTAGAGCTATATATTAACAAACTCATTTTGGCTTTTTAACGATTTTGCCCCTGCGACCCTATATATAAACCCAGCTTTGTCCCCAAGCACCTTATTCACTATTGGCTGATTTTTGAGCTTGTTCAATATCACCCAAGCCTCTAATATTCCATTGCATTTTAGAAACCTAGCTTAGAAATCCTTAAAGTAGTCTAGTTAGGTAGTGTTAGATTTTCATAGTGAGTTGTTGGAGAAGGTGGCATCTCCATCTTTTGTAGATGTTCTTGTGGTGAAGATTTTCTTTAGCTTTTGAAGATTATAGCTAAACCTTGAAGCTTTGGTTTGGAATGAAATTTGGTAGTGATATTTCTCTTTTCAATTGTGTGTTGTTCTTGTTTTGTTGTTATTGCTTGTGTGTTGGTTGTTAGGTTTTAGTTTGTGTTGTTTTTCCTTGCATTTAAATTCCTCAACTTAATCTTCTAGCTTTTTATTCTTCTTTTTGCAAAAACTCCATTGATGCATCTCCTTTGAAACCTTTTACCTCATTTGGCTAACAAACCTTTGGTCATGGAAATATAAATGGGGCTTTCCTCTTTGATTAATTTGACTTCTCCATATTTAATGCTCTTTGACCATGAGTTCTCTTTTAAATTTTAAAGCTTTGACTTTCCCTCCATTTTCTCTTTCAAACACTTGCAACTTCCCCTAACTAAGTAGTTTTTTTTGTTAAAAGTTATTAATTAGGTTTTAATTAATTTCCTTTAACTAGTTACTTTCAAGCAAACACTTAATCTTCCTTAATCTCTTACCTTAGTTAGTGTTTTCAAAGTTTCCATTTCAATTCAAGCATTAGAATTTAAAAACTCAAACCCAGCCTAATGACTTATTGCTTTCTTAGATTAAATTAGTGTAATTTAGATGAACAAGAGATTAACTAAAAACACCGATTGCCTATAACATCAATCCTGGAGAGACACGACTCGGGATTTAACTTACCACTCTACAATCGACTCCGTATTATTACTGAGATGATATTCTATCATTAATCAATTTTTAGCGCCTTTGCCGGGGATTAATTAAGGCTAATGGTGTTCTTAATTACTCTTCTTGTTATCTTAGTTAGTAGTTAGATTAGATTATTATTTTATATTCGATACCCGTAATCCTTTGTTGAGTGTTGTGCATGCAAGGTAGGTGATCGCTCGGAGAAGAATTATCCCCACTTTTTCCCAATCCCGAGAGGTTGAGACGAGACGCATAGCCACGAGAGCTCAAGACACGTTCGATGCCCCGCCTCTTCAAATTCTAGCCCCGGTGCTAGAAGAGCAAACGATGACCAACTCATTTGAGAATCCGACGCCGCCTGCCCACACACACGACAATCAAGGGATGCCTCACGGCATCATCACCTCACGGCCCGCCACTACAAGGTCCTCAACCCTCTTACGGAATGCCGCTCGACTAAATGGGAAATGGTGTCACAAACCAAGACCCCCAAAGCTCGAACGACCAATTTCACGGCCCATATTCTCCGTCCCATGCTCGTGTGCCGACACCCAAGCCACAACTCCAAGTCTCTCCATGCTCAAATCCATCGTCAAAAGGAAAGCCCGACCATTGCACCATACCAACACGCGGTCATGAACGGGGCTCAATTTCAAGCGCCAAGGCCACATTACCAAGGTCCGCACTTTCAACAGCCTCAATTCCCACATCCGACCGGGCACGTGTCCTGATTCTGAAATCCAATTCCTCAAGATCGTCCCCAAATGCACATTGTAATTGAAAACCCTTATGCCGCATAAGATCCGGGTGGTCACCATTTTGCCCACTCTCGATGGAGGCCCTACAAATAGCATCAAGGAGGTGTCGAGGCCTTACATGGGCGATTTTCCTCGTGCATTCGACTAAGTGTCGAGGCCCTTGAGTACGACTCACGGCCGATCGATCTCAACTGGCTACCATCTTTCCATGGCTTACCGCACGAGGATGCTCTCCACTTCCTTCGGATTTTCTCCTACACCGTCAAGCTTTCCGCGGTAAGGAATACATATTGACCAAATCAAGATGCGATGCTTTCTATACATGATGAAAGATAAGGCGGTCGATTAGCTAATGACGTTACCGGACGACTCCCTCACCAATTGGGATATGGTGAGCGAGAAGTTCATGGAAGAGTACTCCCAAGATAAGACGGCCGACTTCCGAGTGAAGATTACCTCATTCCTTCAAGTAAGCGATGAGACCTTTTATGAGGTATGGGAGTGCTTTAAGGGTTACCTTACCAAGTGCCCTCACCATCGGTTCACCGGCGATTTCTTGAACTAGTTTTTTCACTACTGGCAGAACAGTGTTTTTACGGTGGTTTTTTGGGACATTTAACGGTGGTTTTTGAACCACCGTTATATCGACTGACGTTAAAATTTACGGCGATTCCAAAAAACCGCTGTAAAAAAAGTAGGATTTAACGGCGGTTTTTAGAGCATTAATGGCGGTTCTATAACCGCCGTAATATGGACACTTTTTACGACAGTTTTTGAAACGCCGTCGAAATTATCACTTTTAACGGCGGTTCTTGAAAAATACCTTCTAGAAAGTCTCTTTTCCAGAACTGACATTTTACGGAGGTTCTTGAAAATACCTTCTAGAAAGTAGTAAGAAAACTAAAAAAAAAAAAGAAATGAAAGCAGGTGCACCAGTTTTTAGAGATTCATTATTTTTATATCACTTTTCTAAATGTTCATCACTCTACTATTAAATAATTCAAATTACAACCAACACAAGAAGTTATCACTTAAAAACTATCTATTGATGATATTTTAGTACTTGATAGGAGCGATAATGTTAAGCTGGGCGCCAAGCTTCTCAGCTTTAACTCTCAGTTTTGTCAACCTCCCCGCGAGCTTGACGGCCGAGAGGCAGCCTGCAAATACCATAATCCATACTCAGTTCTATTAACAAAAAACAAACCATGTAAAACAAAAGGACTACGAAATACCCAAGAATCGGTTCAAATATTCTAAAATGTTGAAATGATCAACTTTTTCAGTTCTAATTGATCAACTTTTATCATTATATTGTACATAGCTATGTCACTAAATAAACAGGTCCATAAGAACAACACTTCTGAGTATTATTATTAATCTGGCCAAGACACATATAAGGCACCTCATACTCATCTGCTCTCTTTGTTGAACTAATAAACCCGGTGATTGTACCGGATGCTGACTTAGTAGCCCGGCCCGTATCAATGCCATAATAAGTTTTCTAGACCGGGCCCAAAACATGACCACTCATCAGTTTTCTAGCATATACTTTGGCATTAAAAAGGTTCAACAACACAAAGACCAGATACGATGTATTCATACATCTTTGGCATTTTAAGAAAAAGTGAAAAGAAAGCACAACAATTAAAATTTCAAGTTTCTAAGTGGTACTTGCAAATTCATGTAGGAATCCACAGAGACAAGAAAACCTGAAAGTGAAACCCACAAGGAGATATTAAGATATTAGTTGGATATCAATAAACAATAACAAATGTGCATAGAACACAAGAGCTTGAATTTCCAAGATGCACAAAAAAAAAATAAATTAAAAATTACCTTTATATTCCATTCCCCATTTGAGTTTCACCATTACAGGCTTCCCGGTCAAATTGTTCAAAAAAGGCTTCGGATTAACTTGAATAGTCTACAAACACAACAACAATAAACTAAAACTATATCCAAACATTCACATCTATTATTGATAGAGAAAATTTTTATTTGCCTCCTGAACTATGGCTATTTTGACACTTTGCCTCCTAAACTTTTTTTTTCATGCAAATTACCTCCTAAACTGTACGAATTTTGCACTTAACCTCCTGAACTCCCATTTCTGGTGGAAATTCTAGCCGGATCTCACTCGTGTGACATGCAAGCTAACATATAAAGGGTAAAATTGACTTTCCATCTCCTCCTCATGACTCTCGCTCAAAATAATGGCACGTGAGCACTACGTAGATTCTAAATCCTACGTGTATAAATATATTAATGTGAACATTATCTTAACAGGTCACACGAGTGCTCACGTGACATTGTTTGGAGTAGGAGTCATAAGTAAGAGATGGAAAGTCAATTTTACCCCTTATATGTAAGCGTGCATGTCACACGAGTGAGCTCCGACCAAAAGTTCCACAAAAAATGGGAGTTCAGGAGGTTAAGTGCAAAATTCGTACAGTTTAGGAGGTAATTTGCACGAAAAAAAAAGTTTAGGAGGTGAAGTGTCAAAATGGCCATAGTTCAGGAGGTAAATTTTTTTTTTCTCTTATTGATATAGTAAGGCAAAAAGAAAAACTAAAGCTCAGAAAATATTTCAGATTATCGGGCACCAAAATTCAGCAGTAAAACCATTTGGAAGCACTGATTTGCAGTAAAAATTAAAAACAAAATATAATAATAATAATAAAAATAATACTAATAATAATAATAATTACATCCATTTGGTAAAAGCATGAAACTCAGATAAAACAAAAGTTAAAATTTGCTGGAAAAGTAATGGCATCACTATGCAAAACAAGTAAACAACAACTTCACAATTAAGTTTCCAGTTATGGCTCTTACAAAGTAATAATTCTCTCTTGGAATAAACTAACAAATAATCAAATTAACCTAAAATAAAATTAGTTATTTTGATTGTATCAAAGGTAAGGCACAACAGACTATATAAACACCTTCGTAGATAAATCACAAAAACAAAACAGAGATAAAATAAAGTCCTGCAGTTTTTCTTTTATATGTAATTACAAAACTACCACAACAACCTTCAAGCTTTTCTTTCCTACATGTATCTTATGAAGCAAATTAAGGTTATTTAGTCACACAGCAAAACAATTATGCCGCACACAATACACAAGAAACCAACAACAGCTAAAAACGTAAGATTAACAACGACGAGAGCTTACCGCCATTGCCGTGTTTGAAGCGGGGGATTTTAGGGGTTTTAAACTTTGAATCTTTGGGATGCTCATCACTCAAAACATCTCCGGCCCGACCCTTCAGATTCCGATAATAAGTAAGTGGCGGCGAAGGCATAAATTCTAACCCACCGACCCCGCTCCTCTTAAAGATACCATTGGTCGTTATACTCTCCAACGACCCCGCTCCTACACCAATAACATAAATTCATAAAATAAATATTTATTTCAGCTGCACAATAATCATATATGGAAGCAATTAAAAATATAAATTTATAGTAATATAATTATATAAAGTTGCCTTTACGTGAGATAATTTTGGTAACCTCATTGGAATATGCCAATAAAGAACAAACCTTCTCAACCCTACACCAATCTTCATCATTGGGCAAGTGATTGTAATTTATATCCCTTAGTGCATATCGAGGAAATGCTTCTCTAAATTCTAAGGCACCTGATAAAATAGTATATATTGCATTCCACCTAATACAACAATCTAAAATCAGTTTCTTATCATGCAACTGAAGTTGTTTGCATATTTCTATAAAGTCTTATAGACGCTGAGTTGAGGCACATATGTACTTCACACTCTCCCAGACAACATGAACGGTATTCTTGTCTTGGAAAGACCTTCTTGCACAAGAGGGTTGATTAGCACAAATTTGTCTTGATTTTATTTAGTATTTTAGTTCGTTTTTATTATTGTTTTTAGTGAAAGTTGGATAGATTGAGCATATTTTTGTATTTTCTTATCTCCAACTTGTTTTATCATATTTTAATTATAATTAATTAATTTTATGTTTATTTTAGGTATTTTAAAGTATTTTGGTTTGGACGTAGTCAAGAATGGGCAAACGAGTAGAGTTTCAGCGAAAACGGGCCGCGATTTTAAGAATGTGAAGCTGCCAGACTTTCTATAACGGTTTTCCATCTGGAACCGTTATAGTATACCTGCCGACCGCTGCCTGCCGAGTGCTGCCGAGCCCTGCCGACCGTTGCCTGCTGACGCTGCCGAGCCATGCTCATGCTGATATTCTATAACGGGTTTCTTCTGTAACCGTTATAGAAACCCTGATCGACAGCAATGCCCCCAAACTCTCTGTCGCGTCAGTCGACGCAGCGTCGACGCACTGTCGATGCAACTTGCTGAAGCGTCGATGTCAACGCACCCGCCCAGCCGACGCGCACGTCCTGGCAGCACCGACGCCGAGCAGCAGCGCGCGTCAGTCGATCGCACCGTCGACGCGACTGCCCAGAAAACGCGTTTTCACGCGATTTTAGGTTTTCTTGGGCCTTAAGACTTCCCAAAACTATAAATACCTATGTATTTCAGATTTTTAACATACACTATCATATTCCTAGGTTTTCTAAGGCCTCTTAGGGGCTGACAACCCCAACGAGTGCCGTTTATTTTCTTAGTTACTCTTAATAATTTTTAATTTCAAATCTCTAGCTTTTAGATTAATTTATATTAGCTTTTAGAATAATTTAGATTCAAGATTTCTACACCAAGACGTTGCGGATCTTCTTTATTTAATTAGTAAGTAATTATTTCTTTCGCTTTCAATTTAGTTACATGCTTTTAATTAGTTTAATTAATAATTATTATTTCCATGACGAAACTTTCTTGTGATTGTGATGAGCTTGAGATGATGAATTTATTGATTGTTTTTGCCTAGATCTAATGGGTCTAGAGCCTAGATTCGTTGTGAACCATCAATTGGGTCTTCTCAAGCGATCGTGGAGACGAATCAAAGCTCTAGAACCCTAGTTTTCTTAATCGTTTTAAAAACCAATTAATTGATAATAATCCCTAGATTTAATTTAATTATTCTTAGGTAAATTAATCTTAGATTTAGATAATTTAGATAATTAAATTCTTAGTTTAAATAATTTCTAGATTTAGTTAATTAGATCATAGCTTCGATAATCTAGTTTTAATTAGTTTAATTAATTTCTAGTTCTTAAAACTCTCAAACAAACCCCCTTGTTCGCGTGTTAGATTAGTTTTATTTTCTTATTCGTTAAAACAAACACAAAATGAACTTCCGAATCTAGTCTTCCTCGAGAGATCGACTCGGTTCAACTTACCAACCTACATGCGAACTCGTACTCTTGCGAGCGAGCTTTTTAAAACTGACAACTTTAATAAAGTAGGTGCAAAAAGTTCGAATCAAAATTTTGGCGCCGTTGCCGGGGAAGGCTGAAGGTTGTGATTTTTGTGTTTGCTCTTCGTAACCTTATTTATGTTTTTACTTGTTTCGTTTATCTTTCGTATTTATTTGTGAATTTTCTTTTTGTTCATTTTTATTATTTTCCGCTGGTACGTTTAATCTTGTGCGTTGAGTGTTGTGTATGCAAGGTACATCTCCCGACACCTAGGTTCAACGACCCAAAAAAAATTAAAAATTAAAAAAAAAAGAAAAGAGAGAGAATGTCTGAATACGGTATAACGTCCGATTGGCGTGGCTTTCGACCGCCTATCCCATTGAGCTCCAAGATGCGGGATTACGATCTTGACTATTTCTACATAGAGCGAATCCCGATTTTTTATGGACATCCGAGCGAGGATCCAGTGAAATTTTCCCAAGAATACGAGGACATCACCCGGATCTTCCCTCTTCTCGGCCTTACGAGAGATCAGGTGAGGATGCGACTCTTCCATTATGCTCTAAAAGATCGGGCAAGAAAATGGTTAAATTATGCAGAGCCTGACTCTTTAACAACGTGGGAGTACGTGTACGATCGATTCATGAGGAAGTTCTACTTACCTAAATTTTTATGTGATCGTTGTGGAGGCCGAGGGCATTTGGCTAATACATGCATAGTACCATTTGACGATAAACCACAAGATCATGTTATCGCCATCCAAAATTATACGAGTTATGCCTCCCCCGACTCGATTCCTTCCTACCCGAGCTATGAAGACTATAAACCATATGATCAATCTTTGGTGAGGCAACAAGGTCAAGAAGCCGAGAATATTTGTCAACAAGACAAAATTGTGCAATTAACTATGCCGTAATATGATTTTCCTGAGACTGCAAAGACTATAGAGGCACTGTGTGATCAAATCAAGGCTTATTTAGCAAAAAGGTCGGACGAGATGGACGAACCTCCATGTCAACTAGAGATGCCGATTTTTGATGTGATTGAGCCCATCTTGGATGTTGAGGATTTTAGATTGAATGATCGTTTTGGAGATTTGTGCAAGGAGGAGGTAATAGAAAACTTGGATGGATTTGTTCCTTTTGTGCTTGACGATGTCGCGTTGGATAATGATATAGTAGAGTTGCCATTGGAGATCCCGATGGATGCTACGAACTCGAGTTTGCTCGATTTATTTGGGGATGATGTCGAGGATGAGCCGGATTTAGAAGATGAGATTACTCCTCTTGTGCTGGATGATTTAGACGTCGAGGACAACGACGAATTTTTAAAACGGTCGGCAGCAATTTTGGGAATAGATTTGAACGACATTGTTGTGGACGATGTCAATTTTGATGAAGTGTTCGAGAAGGAATTTATTGAGCCTCTTGCTATCCCAAAAGAGCCGTTAATGGATTTTAATTTTGAGTTGGTGGACGAGTTTGTTAAGGAAATTTGCAAACCCCTGTGCCCAAATTTAGTTCCCATTATTTTTGAAGATGTTGAGGGGGATTTTAGCAAAACGAAGGAGAATGGATTGTGTGTTGATAAATTCTTATGTTCAACCGATTTCCTCATTTATCCAAAGGTAGTGGATCACCATGTGCCCAAAACTTTTGTTGATATGTTTATGGTGATAGATTATTCACTTTTTCGACCACCGAAGCGAATTGGAGTTTTAGTTCTGCGAATTGCTTACCATGCACGCCTTGGAAAATTACATTGCATATGCTTACTTTTGGAGAATACTAAGGCATGGCACGATCGTCACCTTTTCTTGGATCCGGGATAGCATCGTTCGTAGAAGCCGTCGAGCTTTCGATGTTAAACAAGCGCTTCTTGGGAGGCAACCCAAGTATTCATTTTATTTTCTTTTTCCTTTAAGTTTTACTAGTTGGTTTGTTTTTGTTCGTTTGTTTTTTTTCTTTTTAGGTTTTATTCAAGACATTTTCGTTCACGTGACTAGAGATGAAAGATGATTGCATAAGTGCTCTTTGGAGAAGCTCGACTATTTTCAGGGACGTTTTCTTATTCCCTTTCTCCATTGCTTTTATTTTCTTATACTCGTTTATGGCAATCAGGGGATTTCAGAGTTTTTAGAGGGGGGGATGGTTGAGAATGATTTATATTTGAGAATTGTGCAAAAAATTGAAGATTTTTACGTGATTGATTACTATTTCTGCGCTGAATTGTGTTTGTCTGGCTTGCCTGTCGAAGTTAACTAAGTTTGATTTGATGATCATGTCTTTTGAGCGTGTATAAGTGCATAAAGTTTTCAAAATTATTATTTATATATTATAAAATGGTACTTGGACGCAATTGATTTTGCAAAACCTTAAAAGCAGTGTCAATTCAAAACTTTTTCATGCCAAAAGCCAGTGAGTAGACTGAGTGATTATCATCATTGCATGTGCTTGAATATGTTTCAGTTTTGATATCTCTTTGAAACCGCTGTGTGTAGTTGACTTTGAAAATGACGTTAAGGCGCAGAAAAAACCCTATTTCCGGCCATATCCATAAATTTTAGCTACTATAAATTCCGAATGAGCCAATCATAGCCAAATAATCCATTTCCTTTAGTCATGAGTGTTTTTGAGACCCCTACTAACCCATTAAAAGCGTGGGGTAGGAGTTCTTTATTTTATTGGTTATTAGTGTTTTGGAGAATTTTATTAGGATTTTATGATTTTATGAGTTTTTGTAATTAAGGATCACCATCCAAAAAAATAAAAAAGAAAAAAGAAAAAAAAAAGAAAAAAAATACCCCATAAAAAATGAAAGGGGAAATAAAAAAAGAGAAAAATAAAAATAAGGATGGTGAGTCTTGGTGAATTTTAGTTAGTCATTGCCTACGCGCTAATAAAGGCTTGTGTTTTATTGTTTATTTTCTTGAAGCCTAATGTTTAAAGTCAAGAGTTGTGTAATTGTAAGAAGCACATTATAAGCTTCAATTGTGTTTAAGTGGTTTGAGCTTCAAGTCGGTTTAGAGTATCGAGTTGAGAAATAGCCTAAGTATAAAGGCTACGTTATGAGTGTCAAGTAAGGTTTTTATTTTTGAACGAGGTGAAGCACATTGCTTCGTGATTAGATTAGGTTTGGTGAGTTATTGATCACGTTAGATTGTGAGTTAGCCACACAACTTATATATTCCATACCCGTCCAAAGAGCCTTACATTACAACCCAAAAAGACCTTTTCCGATTCTTAGTTCGATAACACACTTAATTTGCGATTGAAAAGAGATTGATTTTCGGTTCTTGCTTATTGTGCTTGTATTTTGATGATTTGAGCGTAAACACGTCCCCATAAAGAATTCTTGAGTGCTTAAGCATACACTTATATATATTACCCTTTGTGAGGATGCATGATTTTGTTTTTGAAATGACAATGTAATAAAGGTGGAGTGTTTGAATTTGCGTTACATGTATCTATATTTTCAAAATTATGTATGTAGTACGACACGACTCATTGCTTGGACTGATTTTCATACTTATTATTCTTTGAAATTATCGTTTGTTCGAGGACGAACAAACCAATAAGCGTGGGGTATTTGATTAGCACAAATTTGTCTTGATTTTATTTAGTATTTTAGTTCGTTTTTATTATTGTTTTTAGTAAAAGTTGGATAGATTGAGCATATTTTCGTATTTTCTTATCTCAACTTGTTTTATCRTATTTTAATTATAATTAATTAATTTTATGTTTATTTTAGGTATTTTAAAGTATTTTGGTTTGGACGTAGTCAAGAATGGGCAAACGAGTAGAGTTTCAGCGAAAACGGGCCGCGATTTTAAGAATGTGAAGCTGCCAGACTTTCTATAACGGTTTTCCATCTGGAACCGTTATAGTATCCATGCCGACCGCTGCCTGCCGAGTGCTGCCGAGCCCTGCCGACCGTTGCCTGCCGACGCTGCCGAGCCTGACTGCTCACGCTGATATTCTATAACGGGTTTCTTCTGTAACCGTTATAGAAACCCTGATCGACAGCAATGCCCCCAAACTCTCTGTCGCGTCAGTCGACGCAGCGTCGACGCACTGTCGACGCAACTTGCTGAAGCGTCGATGTCGACGCACCCAGTCGACGCACCCGCCAGCCGACGCGCACGCCCTGGCAGCACCGACGCCGAGCAGCAGCGCGCGTCAGTCGACGCACCGTCGACGCGACTGCCCAAAAAATGCGTTGCGATTTTAGGTTTTCTTGGGCCTTAAGACTTCCCAAAACTATAAATACCTATGTATTTCGGATTTTTAACATACACTATCATATTCCTAGGTTTTCTAAGGCCTCTTGGGGGCTGACAACCCCAACGAGTGCCGTTTATTTTCTTAGTTTCTCTTAATAATTTTTAATTTCAAATCTCTAACTTTTAGGTTAATTTAGATTAGCTTTTAGAATAATTTAGATTCAAGATTTCTACACCAAGACGTTGCGGATCTTCTTGATTTAATTAGTAAGTAATTATTTCTTTCGCTTTCAATTTAGTTACATGCTTTTAATTAGTTTAATTAATAATTATTATTTTCATGACGAAACTTTCTTGTGGTTGTGATGAGCTTGAGATGATGAATTTGTTGATTGTTTTTGGCTAGATCTAATGGGCCTAGAGCCTAGATTCGTTGTGAACCATCAATTGGGTCTTCCCAAGCGATCGTGGAGACGAATCAAAGCTCTAGAACCCTAGTTTTCTTAATCGTTTTAAAAACCAATTAATTGATAATAATCCCTAGATTTAATTTAATTATTCTTAGGTAAATTAATCTTAGATTTAGATAATTTAGATAATTAAATTCTTAGTTTAAATAATTTTTAGATTTAGTTAATTAGATCATAGCTTTGATAATCTAGTTTTAATTAGTTTAATTAATTTCTAGTTCTTAAAACTCTCAAACAAACCCCCCTGTTCGCGTGTTAGATTAGTTTTATTTTTATTTTCTTATTCGTTAAAACAAACACAAAACGAACTTCCGAATCTAGTCTTCCTCGAGAGATCGACTCGGTTCAACTTACCAATCTACATGCGAACTCGTGCTCTTGCGAGCGAGCTTTTTAAAACTGACAACTTTAATAAAGTAGGTGCAAAAAGTTCGAATCAAGGGTCCAATATGTGGGCATAACATCGAACATGAAAACAATCGACCCATCAATGGCAAAACTTTTATGGAAAGAAAGACTGTACAGTAACATTCTCACATACAAATAAGTGTTTGTAGCATTATCCACTTTAATTGTCCAGACTCCAGACTTTCTTTCCAATACCCCATTCATGCAAGCACTTGTACAAAGCATCACAAATAATCAAACCGATATGAGGAGAAGGCACATCAACAAAGTTTAAAACTCTTTTTTTGCAAATTAAACACGAGTTAGCAAAATGAGCAGTTACGACCATATATTAGAGAAATACACATATATGAATCAAACTAATATACAGGTGAATCTAGCAATTACAGGATCTGAATCTCTTCGGTTAAACCTAAAGTTACAGTTATCATTCAACCTTTCATTCTTTTACATAATTCAATCTCTGAATCTAAAGAGAGTGATAACAAACCAAAAAGGCACAAAAAAGGCACAAATGATACTAGACTATAAGCTGAAAACAAGAACAATCCTCATCCTACTTAATTACATTTAAGTACATACATATATACACAAATATCGTAGCAGGGCAGTCAAAACTAAATGAAATAAAAAACAAATTTAAAATAAAACATAAGACACATTTTAATAATTCAGAAAAGAATCGTAAAATAAAAACAACTAATACCCGGTGCTTGGTGAGGCGACGGAAGATGGCGCGGGTCTTCTTAGGGTGGAGGTCAAGTGACAAGTACTTCTTGTTCTTGTACGCTTCTCTCGGAGCGGCCTTTTGCTTCTGTGAAATGACGGTTTAAGTAGTAATTTAGTGGTGTATAGGGTTCATTGGCTTGATATTATTGGAATTCGATTCGTTTGCAAGGATTCAATGTGTTTGTAGCTTGGGACAATAAGAAATTAACGAAAAACTATGAAAATAACTAACTAAACTAAACTAGGAAATGAAAAAGCAAATAAAGCAATTAAAGCAAGCAAAGCTAATGAAATATGTAAATGTCTAGCTAAAAATGTAAAGTGCAAGTTGGTCGGATGCCTCAGTCGTGTGCCTTAATAGAAAATGCAAGCAATAACGAAAATTAAGCAAGAACAAGCAATGTTTCATCAAATACAAGCATGAAAGCACAAGGTACAACCATGCTTGCATGAGCATAAAATCCTAAATAATGCAAATAAGCAAAAATTGAAAGCATGAATAGATAAAGCAATAAAAGTTGATGAGAGAGTTTAAAACTTTATGAAAAATAACAAACAACAAAGAGTAGATCTAGGATTTAGGCTAAAACTATGCATGAAAATATAATTCAAAAAAAAGCACATAAAATACTTAAAATAAAAACGATCTAGGACCCGATCTATGATCTAGACGTGTCACTCATCTAGATTCCATAGCCAATTCTTAAGATCTAACAAGAAATCAAGTAGCTAAGACAAAAAGCATAATATGAAGAACATGCATGAAACATATGAAATTACTTGATATTAAACCAATCAAGGACTTGAAATTACTTGAAATTAAACCACTCAAGGACTTGAAAGTAAAAGCATTTGGAAATGAAAACACGTCCTCTTCCGATGGCTAGACACCTGTATTCTCAACTACCCCACACTTATCAAAGATCGCGACCGAAAAAGTATGTGAAGGTGGACTTGAGAATTGTCGTGTAATGGCCAATAGATCCGGATCGGGAGGTGAGGTAGGAGAAATCACCGGGATCATCGGATGACATGGGCCCACATGAGGAGAAACAACCGGATTATGAGACGGCGGTGGGGCAAAAGATACAATGGCATAATCGGGTCCATCTTGATATCCATGACCCCCATACACGTTCTCCGAATGAGGCATCGACAAATTGAACGAGGGAATTGAATGGAAATAATTGGTATCATGATTATCCGAACTTTTGTGTCCCTTTCAAAATTAAAAATCTAAGTTAAACAAATGCGCGTCTACGCTTGAAAGGTTTTAGTTCGCCCGCAAGAGAATGGGGTCACCGTAGACTTGGCAAGTTAACTCGAGCCGATCTCTCGAGGAAGACTAATCGAAAGTTATTTATGTGTTTGTTTTTACGAATGAGAAATAAAGAAAAACAACTAATCTAAACACACGGACAAAGGGGTTTTTGATTTATCATTCGAAAGGTAACCATCATTAGAACTAATCTTACTAGAGGGCATTAATCTCTTCGCAAGCAATTAACTACGTTTATCAAACTAAGCAGCGAATTAAACTACTCTTGCTAGGAGGTCGTCGATCTCCTTACAAGCACTTAACTACAAGATTTAAACCAAGAATTGTTACTCAAGCATTTCGTCGAACACATAGCAAGCATTAACTAAATTACTTTTAAAACTAGCAATTGTAACCAAGAATATTACCAACTAGATTAACCAATGCGGGCGTCAATCGCACGATTAAGAAATATTGAAATATTCATTAACTATCGAAACCAAAAGCATTCAAACATTCAACCATATAACTAAAGTAGAGTTTAGAGAGTACGAAATTAAGATGTTTGCAAGAACTATCTCCAGCTATTCTGGAGGGATTATCGTCTATGAGTCGAGCCTTGGAAGTTGTCACGGACTCCCGAGATGCTGCGACTGCTGTGGTAACTACCGAATCTACGATTCAAGAACACACTTGGGTTGTCATCCCCAAGAGGTTCGAGAATGTCTTCTCGACTAGTCTATCACGAACCGGACGAGAGATCCTTCGTCTATGGATGGATAGATGAATGTGGCTAAGTTCTTGGCCTTTTGTAGTCTTCAAATACCCCCTTTCACTCCTCTAATATTTCTGGGGTTTAATGGCTTTAAAAACCGTTTCGTAACTGAAGATTCTTCAAATTTCGAGTTTGTAACGCCTTACACTGGGTAACCCAGTGTGGACGACTTACCTAGTGTCGTCCGGTCGGAGTCAGGCCCATCCGACCGGATGGTTGTCCAGTGATTTTTATCCGACCAGTCGTGCGGTCAATCCGCCGGATGTTCTGACACTGGGTAACCCGGTGTGGACAATATACCCAGTGTCAACGGCAATACGTCGAATTGGGGTCCAATTTCTTTGAAACTCCACTCGCGGGCCCACACTCGTCCATCTTACTATCAAAAAACTTCAAAATCCCTGAAATAAACATAAAACATGGTAAAATAAGCTGGAGATACATAAATACGAAAATATGCTCAATCTACCCAACTTATACCAAAACTAACAACAAATCTAACTAAAACACACTCAAAATATGTACAAAAAGTGTGACAAAAACGTGCGAATCAACCACCCCATACTTTATTGGTTTGTTCGTCCTCGAACAAACGAAAGAATCAAAACCACGTAAGCATGAAAGTAGCTTGATCAAAGAGTCATGTTGTGCATATAATATAGTTTTGCAAATATAAACACTTTTGTCAAAAACTCTTAAGCTAAGCTTGTGTTACCTTTTTACCTTGAAATCAAAAGAATGCGTCCTCGTAAAAGGGAAATATATTATGGTGCACTCATTCGCTCGTGTTCTTCAAAAGGTAAGTGTATACGCTCGGATCAACATAAACATGCATTCAACGACTCGTGAAAATCAAAGACTCGTACATCGCATTTGTGTGCACATTCAGTCAAAAATCAGATTAGGACTTTTTAGGGTTGTAATGTAGGCTCTTTGGTAAGGTGTGTCATATATAAAGATGTGTGGCTAATTTGCGAACAAACGCAATCAATAACTTACTCAATCAAACATTTTTAAGCATAGAGCATAGTTTTGCTCCTCAATCCTCCCAAAATAGCCATGTACCATTATTTTTAGCCTTTTATAACTAAGGTTATTTCTCACCTAAAATCCGAATACTTGCCTTTATACATAGGCTTTATTCTTAATATCTAGATGCTCTTAAAGAACTCAAGCACCCTTAAAATCATCTTTTTTTTCTTTCCTTTTTTTTTTCTTTTTTTTAAAATTATAAACTCCACTAATTCCCACTCTGCAATCGTCAATCTAAATAGACCAATAATAAATAAACTCTCATCTCACAAACTTAAATGAAATAAGAGCTATAATGATGCTTATGGCTAACAAGAGACGGAATAAAGGCTCAAAGGGGCTTGTTAGAAATTTATAGTGGTTTTTTATTTCTGAATATAGTCGGAATTGGGTTTTATATGTGCCTATTGTCATTTACAAAACCAAAAAATACACATGCGACTTTAGAGACTTCTCAAAACACTCATCGAACCAAGATGTATGAGGCAGAAACTCGTCCCACGTATCAAAGCATAAAATGTTGATAAACACACAAAGCTCCTTACTAGGGTTTTATTCAAACTTTGAAAACAAGGTGATCGAGTTTTAAAAGCTTTGCAAAATTGATAACAACTAAGTGTTATTTTAAATAATTATATATATAAGTAGGTTTTGAGAAATTTTTCACTAAACAAGCTCAAAAGACTCCAACGATAGATCACACAATACATGATTTCGACAGGCAAGCCAGTACAAACACAAATAAGAAAGGGCATAATTTCAACATACGTTGACATAAAAAATTGGTCGATCCATACGTCATCACAAAGAAAGACTCAAATAGAACCATTTGACCGAAATGACTACGCATGCGTAATATACGACTACCCCCACTACACACAAAAGTAAGCAATGTCCGTATTGCTATCATACAAATTAAAACAAGAAAAAAGGAAAGTGTCGAATCAATTATCATGCGAATAGCTAGTCGAATGGTTATACAGACACTCAACACAAAACACATAACAGAATAATCAAACAAAATTACTAAAAATGAAAAATGAGAGGTGGGATAGAAAGTGATACTATACTGGGGCTTGGGCCCGCCTAAATGTCCATGCCGTCCGGACGGGAAGATGGAACTTTGTAAATGAGGGTGACGGTTCTGCAGCCCGATCGGATTTTGCTTCCATCCGGTCGGATGGTTCTCCAGAGTGTTTTGTCCGATCGGTATATTCTTCCATCTGGTCGAATGGCAGTCCAGTGAATTTTATCCGACCGGTCATTATCTCTCATCCGGTCGGATGAATTGTCCAGTATGTTTCATCCGACCGATCATTATCCACATCCGATCGGACAAACTGTAACAGAGTTACTTCCAACATTCGCTGCATAACTCAACAAATCATTACCATACCTTTCCAACTCCAGTTAATCATGAACAAAAATATGTAAAAAAAAATGAGAAAAAATTAAATTAAGCTAGAAAAATGATACCTTGGGTTACCTCCCAAGAAGTGCAACTTTTAACGTCTTTTGCTCGATGACTTACAAAAGTGATGTTATCCAGGATCCAGAAACAAATGACGATCATGCCACGCCTTAGTGTTCTCCAAGAGAAATAGCGGGTAATGATGATCACCAAGGTGGGCACGACGAGCGGTTTCCATGATGAGAGAAATAAAAACTCCAACCGGCTTTGGAGGTTGGAAACGTGAGTAATCAATCACTGAGAAGAGATTGAGAGTCATCCGAAGTTTAGAACAATGCTCGGTAACCAGAATGGCTATGAAATCGGTCGAACAAAAGGAATGATCATCGACCGAACCAAACTCCTTCTCGATTGCTTCTTCTACCACTTCAACATTAAGATTGATCAAAGCCTCGGGCAGAACGCAATGCGACTCAACAAACACAACTTCCTCCAAATCCGGTAACACAACTCCAACATCTCCACAAAGAGTAAGTAAGTCCGAGACGCCAACATCCTCACTCGGAACCTCTAATGGCAACACCTCTACACTTTTATCCACAACTTCATCAAAAATCGCAAAATGGGCGATTTCAATCGAATACTCAATCTCCATATCCTCACACACCTCCCCCAAACAAGCATTCAAGCTTGAATCATCAAACTCTAAAGTAGGCTCCACTACATCAAAAATTGGCAGCTCATCAAAAGTAAGCCGCTCTTCCTTATCATGGAAAACCGAGCAAGGATCATTATCAAATGGGGTATCGGAATGATAGTGGACTTGTTGGTTGTGGTCGGAAGGAGAAGGTGGGGTATTTTCTTCATAGCTCGGGTAATAGGGAATTGAGTCAAAAGAGGCATAATGGTTGTAGCTCGGATAATTCTGAATGGTAATAAGTTCCTCATGTGGCTCTTCATCAAATGTCACTGGGCATACAGTCGCCCAATGCCCAGGTGCTCCGCAACGATAACATACAACAATGACTTCTTTGGAAAAAGCTCAGCTTGCTAGCTTAGCTTTCAGGGATGCTATCTCTTTGGCTAATTCATCGATCCTCTTGTCATACGAATTTGAGATGGGGTCCATTTAGGTGAGTGGAACGACCCCATAAAACAATCATACACTTCCTCCCGCGTGTTTAAGAATCGGACTCCAAGTTTGTTAACTATTTTCTTGCCCGATCCTTTAACGTGTAGAGGAAGAGTCTCACCTTCACTTCATCCCTCGTAAGGCTTAAAAGGGGGAAAGTTCTTGTTATGGAATCGTACTCTTAGATGAAGTCGAACGGATCCTCACTCAGGAGCCCATGAAAGACTGGAAGTTTCTAGAAGTAGAACTCGTCAGGAAAGTACTCCCGCATTTTGGGGCTCAGTAGAATAGCCGGTTGATAGCCACACAATTCGTGCGGAGGTACACTGTACGTGTCAGACATTTTCATCCCTTTTTTTGAAATGGCTTGTTGAATCTTGGTCGTCAAGGTACCTTGCAATCACAACACTCAATGCACAAGATTAAACGCACCGGTGGGAAATACCAAAAACGAACAAAAAGAAAATAACAAACGAACACGAAACACAAACAAAATCAATAAAACATCAACAAAGATCACAAAGAGCAAACACGAAAATTACAACCTTTAGCCTTCCCCGGCAACGGTGCAAAACTTTGATCCGAGCTCTTGTGTCCCTTTAAAAATTAAAAACCCAAGTTAAACAAACGCGCGTCTACGTTTGAAAGGTTTTAGTTCGCCCGTAAGAGAAAGGGGTCACTGTAGACTTAGCAAGTTAACTCGAGTCAATCTCTCGAGAAAGACTAATCGAAAGTTATTTATGTGTTTTTTCTTACGAATGATAAATAAAGGATAACGACTAATCTAAACACACGGACAAAGGGGTTTTTAATTTATCATTCGAAAGGTAACCATCATTAGAACTAATCTTGCTAGAGGGCGTCAATCTCTTCGCAAGCAATTAACTATGTTTATCAAACTAAGCAGCGAATTAAACTACTCTTGCTAGGAGGTCGTCAATCTCCTTACAAGCACTTAACTACAAGATTTAAACCAAGAATTGTTACTCAAGCATTTCGTCGAACACATAGAAAACATTAACTAAATTACTTTTAAAACTAGTAATTGTAACCAAGAATATTACCAACTAGATTAACCAATGCGGGCGTCAATCGCACGATTAAGAAATATTGAAATATCCATTAACTATCGAAACTAAAAGCATTCAAACATTCAACCATATAACTAAAGTGGAGTTTAGAGAGTACGAAA
This sequence comes from Phtheirospermum japonicum, assembly GCA_014905375.1. Classification (NCBI taxonomy): domain Eukaryota; kingdom Viridiplantae; phylum Streptophyta; class Magnoliopsida; order Lamiales; family Orobanchaceae; genus Phtheirospermum; species Phtheirospermum japonicum. The sequence goes on along the minus strand of BMAC01000262.1, from coordinate 322,375 downwards.
TTGAGATGTTTGCAAGAACTATCTTCAGCTATTCTGGAGGGATTATCGTCTATGAGTCGATCCTTGGAAGTTGTCACGGACTCCCGAGATGCTACGACCGCTGTGGTAACTACCGAATCTACGATTCAAGAACACACTTGGGTTGTCATCCCCAAGAGGTTCGAGAATGTCTTCTCGACTAGTCTGTCACGAACCGGACGAGAGATCCTTCGTCTATGGATGGATAGATGAACGTGGCTGAGTTCTTGGCCTTTTGTAGTCTTCAAATACCCCCTTTCACTCCTCTAATATTTCTGGGGTTTAATGGCTTTAAAACCGTTTCGTAACTGAAGATTCTTCAAATCTCGAGTTTGTAATGCCTGACACTGGGTAACCCAGTGTGGACGACTTACCTAGTGTCGTCCGGTCGGAGTCAGGCCCATCCGACCGGATGGTTGTCCAGTGATTTTTATCCGACCGGTAGTGCGGTCAATCCGACCGGATGTTCTGACACTGGGTAACCCGGTGTGGACAATATACCCAGTGTCAGCGGCAATACGTCAAATTGGGGTCCAATTTCTTTGAAACTCCACTCGCGGACCCACACTCGTCCATCTTACTATCAAAAAACTTCAAAATCCCCTAAATAAACGTAAAACACGGTAAAATAAGCCGGAGATATATAAATACGAAAATATGCTCAATCTATCCAACTTATACCATAATTAACAACAAATCTAACTAAAACCCATTCAAAATATGTACAAAAAGTGTGACAAAAACGTGCGAATCACATGACCACACGTTCCACACCATGCACATAGGGGGCCGGTTTAGGGTGAGATAACCTCTCAAGTTGAGCCTCCAAAGCATATATTTTCTTCTCCTTCTGAAGCTTCGTAGAGGATAAAGCCATGCTCGCTTCATTAGTACTAGAATACGTTGGTTGAGAATAATTTGGCTCGAGAGGAGTAAACACCCCCCAAAAGGGTTTGTTAACATCCCCCATAGTGGGGATGGGGGGGCCACTTGCGACAATGGAGCTCGGACCTCCAAACAACTCATACAGATCGTGCTTTGGAGGACTATTGGTGGCACAAATCGGTGCATGATCGAAATCATAAGTCGTCCACAAAAACGGTTTGTTCACGTCACCCATGGTGCGGATGGGGGGACCACTTGCGACAATGGAGCTCGGACCTCCAAAAAACTCATAAACTTCGAGATCTTTAGAAGATAAAGTTATGTGCATCCCGAAATTGAGATTCGAAGTAGGAGGACCTACACACGGGTCGGGTTTCCCAAAGCCACCATTATGCATGTTCGGACAATGCTCGGGAACGCCATTACTGCCATACAGGGTGGGAATCGGATATTGACCACCAACGTACCCATTCGGACTAAAGCCTCCATTATACGTGTTTGTGCATTGATTGGCCGCAATATAACCACCATATGGCCCGGATGTTGGATTATGCATATTCGAAAAGTGATTCGGAGCATCATATCCTCCATACGTACCATTCGTAGCTGAGGAGCCGTTAAACCCGACATGTTTTGCACCATGCCCTCCCATGCCGGGTTAACCATAGCCGAATCCACCATTGGCAACGTGGTTTGCACCATTCCCTCCCACGTTTCCAAGGACATTATACATCCCATTCCCAACATGGTTTGCACCATGCCCTCCCATATTGGGAATGTAACCACCATAGTTATATATACCTAACATACTAAACAAAAAAACGTCAAATAAAAAAGAAAGCTAAAAACACAAAGACGCAACAATCAAATCGAAAGCCTTAACCAAGACGAGTCCCAACGGCGCCATTTTGAAGTGTTAGTTTTTATTTTAAATCCCCAGCAACGGTGCCATTTTGAAGTGTTAGTTTTTAGTGGTATAAAATGTTCATTGGCTTGATATTATCGAAATTCGATTGAATGTATGGATCAATGTGTTTTTAGCTTGAATATTAAAGGAAAACGAAAATAAACGAAATTATAAAAATAAACTAACTAGGGAATGTAAATGCAAATAAAGCAATTAAAGCAAGCAAAGCTAATGAAACATGTAAATGACTAGCTAAAAATGTAAAGTGCAAATTGGTCGGATGCCTCGGTAGTGTGCCTTAATAGAAAATGCAAGCAATAATGAAAATTAATCAAGAACAAGCATGAAAGCACAAGGTACAACCATGCCTGCATGAGCATAAAATCCTAAATAATGTATATAAGCAAAAATTGAAAGCATGAATGGATAAAGCAATAAAAGTTGATGAGAAAGTTTAAAACTTTATGAAAAATAACAAACAACAAAGAGTAGATCTAGGATTTAGGTTAAAACTATGCATGAAATTTTAATTCAAAATAAAGCACATGAAATACTTAGAATAAAAATGATCCAAGACCCGATCTATGATCTAGACGTGTCACTCATCTAGATTCCATAGCCAATTCTTAAGATCTAACAAGAAATCAAGTAGCTAAGACAAAAAGCATAATATGAAGAACATGCACGAAACATATGGAATTACTTGAAATTAAACCAATCAAGGACTTGATCTATGATCTAGATGTGTCACTCAACTAGATTCCATAGCCAATTCACAAGATTAAACTATAGTTCTAATACCTAAGGCAAACAACATAAAATGAAGAAGAAGTATGAAATTAAAGAACAAAACATAAAATTGAAAGAAAGCTTACTTGAATTAAAGGAAAAGAGTAACAAGATTGAATTAAATTGTATCAAAATAAAATCCAAGGGAGTACTTGAATTCTTCTTAGACTTACAAACCCAAGAGAAATCTTGAAAATTAAATCTAAAATCTAGAGAGAGAAATTTTAATCCCTAACCCAAGCTTGGGCTGGGAGGAGGTGTTTTTCAAAATGAGAGTAAGGTTCTATTTTAAAAGGTTCAATTGGGTTTAAATGGGCCAAATTAGCTAAAAAGGCTTGTATTTATCAGGTTTGACCAATCTTGACAAAAAATTGTCTTCCTAGACCATTTGCTAGCCAATTTGGCTTGGTTGGCTCGGTCTTGGGCGAGCGTGGCTCGGACACTGGGTAACCCAGTGTCGCAACGCACCCAGTGTCGGCAGCTCTCGGCAGGTTCATGGGTGCTGGGGCGTGGGTGCTTGGCCTTGGAGAGCATGTTGGCGAGAGGCATGGAGAGTGGTGTGGCGTCGGCCTTGGCTAGCGGTGTGGCGTTGAGCACGCGCAGGCGCTGGGTTGATGCGCATGAGCTGCCGAGCCTAGCGCGCACTGCCTGCCGGGAACTGTCGGTAGGGCTCGGACACTAGGTAACCCAGTGTCGGCAATGTACCCAATGTCGGTGGTGCAGCTTGGCGTGACTTATGGCTTGCCTTGGCGAGCCTTGCTAGTATTCCCGAATGTTTGGCCATTTTTGAAGTTGCTCTTGGCACCGAAGTTGGCACGGCTTGGCATAGCTTAGCTTGAACCTTGGTCCTTAATTCCTGGGCCTATACAATATGAATTTTTGAATATAAAAACCTAAGAATTACAACAAACCTCAAATTAATTAAACCCATTTAACCATATTAAATATAAAATCAAAAAGAAACACGAAAAACAACCGAATAAACTAATGAAACTCAATTAAAAACTACTATAATTAATATAAAATCCTAATTAAAAACTCGAGATAAACACCACAATTACATGCAAAACAACGGTGAGCAACTGCGCAATCGACATCCTAACCACCTTAATTTTGGAGAGCTTGTTGGGTGCGAAGTCTTCTCGACGTGCGAATTAGTGAAGGGTGGAGGAAGGAAAATTCGATTGGATTATAGGGATTGGGTTATTGGTTGTTTTTGGCTAACCGAAAGGGGGCTAGGGTTTTTTGGGTTAATATTTATCATTTTTTTAGTTTAATATATATTATATATATTGTTTAATATTTAATGCAGATCGTCGGATGAGACACAGATCAACGGTTGAAACAACTTGCTTGAGCAAGACTAGGATTGGTGACATGGCAGACTGAGTTTTTACGATGGTTCTAAAATAATCACCGTAGAATGTGTGATTTTTACGGCTGTTCTCCTAAAACCGCCGTAGAATGTTTAAGTTTTTACGGCGGTTGTTTGTGAACCGATGTTAAAATAAACATGCCTCCAGTTTTTACGTCGGTTCACATATAACCGCCGTTAAATGTAGGATTCTACGGCGGTTTATGGATAACCGCCCGTTAAATTATACATTGAACGACAGTTTTCCAGAACTGCCGTTAATAAGGCGCCTTAGTATCATGTTTCTGCAGTAGTGCTTCCACAATCGCTTGACATTCACGTCTAAATGCATGGTGAACAATGCCACTAGAGGAAACCTCACCGAACGCTCGACGAGGGAGCTATATAACATCTTCGTTAATATGGCCGCGGACGATCACCAAAGGAGTATATTGGAGCGATAAGAACAAGTAAAAGAAGTATCAATGATGGATGAGCCCGTAAGATTTCCGAGCTCGAAAGTCAAGTGGCTTCTCTCACCAAGCCCTACTCGGTTTCGATGGAGACATGCACCCTACCCGGTTTCGATGGAGACATACACCACATGCGGCATCTCGAGTCATGGAGCTAGTATATGCCCGATGGTTTATGGGCAAACAAGTGAGTTTGATGAGAAAGCGTTCGCGGTCCAAGGCTACCAAGCCCAACGAAGTGGGATCCAACGGCACAACAATCAATATTCCCAAATTTACAACCCCGGGTGGAGGAACCACCCTAACTTTGGGTGGAGGGACACGACCAATGCCCAAAACCCACTCGGGTCTCCAATGCAACAACCACGGCCTCAAGTCCCGTTTAACGCACGACCACCTTTCCCGCCTCCTCAAGCATCATTTCCGGCTCCTCAAGATAATTCAGCATCACGCCAACCAAACATGGAGTCCATCTTGACCGAACTTTTGGGTTCTATCCAACAATTGACCAAATAGCTTGCGAGTTTAGAGACACAAGTGGGGCAAGTGGCGACGGATGTTAACGAGCTTAAGAGGTCCCGCGACAAGGGAAAGCTACCGAGTCAACCGGCTCAAGCTCAAGCCGTGATAATTCTTCAAAGTGACAAGGTGGTAGATAACAAGATCGCCCATCCCGACGATGATCCCTTGCCTTCGGTCCAAGTTTAAGATGAATTGACCGTGCAAGACTCGAACGAGCCTGCAGCCACTCCTAGACCACCCACAACCTCTTCAAGTGGTGAGGTGAAGGATAACGAGACTACCGAGGGACTCTACAAATCCGCGATGCCGTACCGACCTCCGATCCCATATCCGAGGCGTATCCGACCGACAAAGCAAGACAACCAATTTCTTGAATTATACAAGATGTTGTCCAAGTTCAACATCAACCTTCCCTTACTTGATATCATCCGAAACGTACTTGCACACATGATGTTTTTCAAAGAGTTTACATCCAAGAAGCGACAGTTCGAGGACAACGAGAAGGTGTGTATGTCAAACGCAGCGAGCATCATTTATAGCAACCTTCTTCCACCTAAGGAGGGCGATCCGGGAAGTTTTTGTATAATGATCACTCTCTAGAATGGAAAGGAAACACGAGGGATGTTGAACCTCGACGGGGGGATTAATTTGAAGCCCTACTCCATCTTCAAACAATTGGAGTTGGGCGATCTTAAGGAAAAGAGGATGTGTTTGTAATTGGCTGACCGATCAATCCGGTACCCGAAGGGGATAGTATAAGATATGTTGGTACAAGTAGGAGGCCTCGTAGTCCCCGTGGATTTCGTGATCATGAATGTTGGAGAAGTGAGCAACGAAAGCCGTGGGCACACGATCTTGCTTGGATGACCATTCACGACAACTATGAATGCCTTGATAGACTTGAAGAATGGGAAGTTGACATTCTCGATTTTAGAGGACTGTTTTGCTTGTAATTGTAGTGTTTTTCTTCGTGTTTTTAGATAGATTTTTATATTGATATTAGTAGTTTTGAGTCACTTTTCGTTAGGATTTTAGGTCATTTTTCTTGTTTTATTGTTTTTCGTGATTCTTGCCAATTTTATATTTTAATGGGTTAATTGGTTCAATTACCTTGAGGTTTGGTGAAATACTTGGGTTTTTATG
>BMAC01000262.1:278126-309689 GCA_014905375.1 Phtheirospermum japonicum | reverse complement strand
ATTTTATTTTCATGCATAGTTTTAGGTTAAATCTTAGATCTACTCTTTATTGCTTGTTATTTTCCTTAAAGTTTGAAACTTTCATGTTAACTTTTCTTGCTTTTTATATCCATGCTTTCAATTTTTGCTAATTTGCATTATTTAGGATTTTATGCATAGTTGTACCTTGTGCTTGCATGCTTGTACTTGGTGAAACATTGCATTTTCTTGCTTGTTTTCATTATTGCTTTGCATTTACATATTGAGGCATCCGACGAGGCATTATACCAACTTGCACTTTCATTTCCTAGTTTAGTTTAGCTAGTTTAATTGCTTTATTTTCATATTTTCTCTTTATTCCCAAGCTTGAAACACATTGAAACTCACAATCGAATCGATATCCGATAATACCAAGCCAAGAACCCATTGATTTATTCCAACACCACGAAAACCCTTCCAACAAGGACACAGTGAATTTTTTGATCCACGAGTTAAGTGTCATTACCCCTTCCTCTTTTCAAGCCGATTGTTCGATGGTTGACTCGATAAAATAAATAGTTGATGAGGCTTATGAAGAAGTCGTGGATGAGGTCGTCGAGGATGATGAGTGGCTAACACTTTAATCATATGGGGTGATGGAGATATTCTAGGTATCAAGTGTGGAACCGGTTACTACACAAGCCGGAGATTAAGACCTTTTCGAACCATCTCAAGTACGTTTACTTGGAAGATGGAGAAACAACCCGTGATTATCTTCGCTGAGCTTTTCGCGAGTGATGAGGCACGATTGATTGAAGTGTTGAAGAAGAACAAGAAGGCCATAGGGTGGAGCCTTATTGATATAAAGGGGATAAGCCCCTCCACACGCATGCATCAAATCGCTCTTGAAGATGGGGTGAAACCATCAAGAGAGTGCCAATGTCGACTTAACCCATATTTGATGGAGGTAGTGAAGGGCGAGATTCTCAAACTCGTGACCGAGGGCCTAATTTTTTCTATTGGAGATAGTGAATGGGTTAGCCCGATCCACAAGGTGCCGAAGAAGAGTGGAATTACATAATCGAGAATGGTCGGGGTGAGCTCGTTCTGACTCGTGCAACAACTGGGTGGCGAATGTGTATCAATTTTTGTAAGCTTAATGCCGCCACCAAGAAGTATCATTTCCCACTTTCATTCATTGACCAAATGTTAATTAAGCTCGCAGGTCATCACTCTTATTTCTTTCTTGATGGGCTATCCGGTTATTACCTAATTGCCATCTCAACGGAAGATCAATCCAAGACGACGTTCACTTGCCCCTTTGGCATGTACGCCTTCTGATGCATGCCTTCTGGATTGTGCAATGCACCTGCCACTTTTCAAAGGTGCATGCTTTCAATTTTATCTGATATGATCGACAAGTACATGGAGGTTTTTATGGATGACTTTTCCATCTACGGCTCCACGTTCGATGAATGCTTAGACCACTTGTCAATTATTTTGGAGAGGTGTGTCGAGAGCAACCTTATATTGAGTTGGGAGAAGAGCCACTTTATGGTGAGAAGTGGGCTAGTTTCGGGACATATGGTGTCATCCAAGGGGATTGAAGTTGACAAAGCAAAGATTGACGTGATCGATAAGCTCCCACCGCCGATCAACATGAAGGGAGTTCGAAGCTTTCTCAGTCATGCGGGATTTTATAGACGATTCATCAAGGAATTCTCGAAACTTAGTCGCCCTTTGTGCCATTTTCTTAGCGCCGATGTTTCGTTTGTGTTTGACGACACTTGTCTCTCTGCATTCAATTCGTTGAAGGGAAGCTTAACCTCGGCTCCCGTGGTTGTGGCCCCGGATTGGTCTCTTCCATTCGAAATAATGTGCGATGCATCGAACGATGTGGTGGGGGCTATCTTAGGACAACGTGTGGACAAGCTTCTACGCGTCATTTACTACGCAAGCCTCATGCTCAACGACGCTCAAAAGAATTACACGACTACCGAAAAGGAACTCCTTGTCGTGGTTTACTCACTTGAGAAGTTTCGCGTCTACATCGTTGGCTCAAGGGTTATTATCCATAGTGATCATGCGGCATTGAGATAACTTTTCAACAAGCTTCAAGCAAAGTCGAGGCTAATTCAGTGGATACTCTTGCTTCAAGAGTTTGATGTGGAGATTAAAGATAGAAAGGGGTGCGAGAATGTTGTCGCCGACCATCTTTCTTTTTTGGAGGTCAAAAACGGGGAGAGGAAGCTCATCAAAGAGAATTCCCCGCACGAGAACTTATTTACTCCTTGGTATGCCGACATTGTTAATGATCTTGCTAGTGAGGTGCTCCGCTTGGACTTGTCTCATATTAAGAAGAAGAGGTTCCTTGCCACGTGCCGAGGGTATTATTGGGATGACCCTCAAATGTACAAGATTAGGAAAGATGGGATATTGAGGCGGTGCATTCCGGACAAGGAAAAGATGCAAATTTTGACAAAATGCCATGATCACCTAGTCCGAGGGCATTTAGGCGGCCAAAAGACCGCCAATAAGGTCCTTCAATTGGGCTTTTAATGGCCCACTCTTTTCAAGGACGCCCACAAACATTGTAAGACGTGCGATCGATGCCAAAGAACGGGAAGTATAGGCAAGAGGAATGAGATGCCAATGACATACAACTTGGCAATTGAGATATTCAACGTGTGGGGGATCAACTTCATGGGCCCCTTTCTGAAGTCCCACAAGTTCGAGTACATCTTGGTCGCGATTGATTACGTGTCCAAATGGATAGAGGAAATTCCAACAAGGAAGATCAATGGCGATACCATGGTGAAGTTCATTCGGAGCAACATCTTTTGTCGGTTTGGAGTTACGACGTCGATTATTAGAGATGGCGGCAAGCACTTTAACAACAAACTACTTGAACGATTGTTGAAGAACTATGGGGTCGTGCACAAGGTGTCCACTCCATACCATCCTCAAACGGTCCGGCAAGTCGAGACAAGTAACCGCCAAATCAAGAATATTCTCGAGAAGACCGTACAACCAAACCGGAAAGACTGGTCAATGAAGCTCGTGGATGCTTTGTGGGCCATCTGCATGGCCCACAAGATAGTTCTTGGTATGTGCCCCTATCACCTTGTGTACAGGAAGCCGTGCCACCTCCCGGTTGAAATAGAGCATAGAGCTTGGTGGGCTATCAAGGCGTGCAACTATGATTTGAGGCAATCCGGAGAGAAGCGAAAGGTCTAAATGGAAGAGCTTGACGAATTAAAAAACAAATCTTTCGAGAGTGCTTGAATGTACATGGAAAAGATGAAGCTCCTCCACGACAAGAAGCTAGTGCCCAAGGAATTGGAGGAGGGAATTCAAGGGCTCCTTTACAATACACGCCTTGCCATGTTCCATGGAAAACTTATGTCCAAGTGGAGCGGAACATACAAGATCGAGAGGATATCCCCATTTGGAGCCGTAACATTGATCGATCCCAAGACGGACGAGCGATTCCAAGTGAATGGCGTGCGAGTTAGCCCGACCAACACGGATCGTTGCAACCCAAGGATCTTGAGTTAATGATCGTAGAAGAGGGGGACTTGGAAAATGTTCCCCCAGCAGATCTCTAATCGAGGAAGGATAATCGAGCGAACAACTTTAAACAAACACGCTACATGGGAGGCAACCCATGACTTTCTAACCCTCTTTGTTATTTTTCATTTGATTGTGTGTATATTCACTCTTTATTTTATCTTATTAGCTTTAACTAATATTTTCTTGTTTTTGTAGGAGTAATCATGAAGGTTTGGAGGAAGGAAGCAACCAAAAAAGGGAATTAGCTGCAGCAGAGCAGTCGATCGACTGGAAAGAAGCCGATCGACTGGAAAGCAGCCGATTGAGAAGTCAATCGACTGATTTTGGGGTGCATCGACTGAATGACTAAGGGCCCAGATTATGAGGAGTTTGCATAGGGCATTCGATCGAATGCAAGCAGCCGATTGACTGCCACACTAAAGCGGGGCCCAGTAGGGCTTATAAAACCTGCCTTCCCCTCTCTCCTCCACATACCAAAAAGAAAAAACTGAGGCAGCTGATAAGTAAAAAAACGATAGAGACAAGAAACGAAGAAAAAAAAGAGAGAGAAAAACCCACCTCCATTTTTCCAGTCACCATCTGCAAACTTCGGCGAACCTCGACATCCTCCCATTTCACCTGCAAACTTCTGGACACTGCCATCTTTTGATAGTGTAACCCAGTAGCCCAAAAGGAGGCCTAATAACCCACTTCTTCACAATTTCATGTTTCTTGTCCATTTCGTCCCAGTTTTAAGGTACTTCGCTTGGAACTCATTTGGGACTACAGATTGATTGGCGCATTTTGTTGTCTTGATTAGCTTTTTTTGAGAATTGGTAGTTTTATTCTTCAAATTGTATTGAACACCCTTCTTTGGAACTACACCCACCAAGTGTTCGATAAAATGCCTAAATGACCATTTTAGACTTAAAATCCCTCCTTTTAACGTTCTTCCAATCTCATTTCACCTCGAATGTCAACCCTTCACACCGTTCCCATGGCCTATGCCTACCATGTCAATCCTCTCGTCCGTAGCCTTGTCGATGACTACGGTGCCCCATTCCCCATCTATTTGGAGGCCGAGGGGGAGCTTTACCAAAATCTCATCTAATGGAACTTGTCCATTCCACGCTTTGTTAGCCTCGAGAGCTTAGAAGAGTGGAGAGCGAATGGGGATCACCAAGGTTTCGCCACTCGTTTGATCCAATTCATTGATGACCTAAGTTGTCGCAGGTTTGCATCACTCCGGGACCCGGCTTACCGAGAGCTTATGCTCTACTTTTCCACCTCCTACCGGGGTCACAAGTCAATGGTGTTTACATGTCGGATTGGGGTTTACAAGCGCAAGATCACCCGAGTGGTGGTCCAAGAGGTCCTCGGGATTGATTGCCAAGTGTGGAGGGACGAGCAACTTGATGATTTTGCCGGGATGCCATTTTGGGCAAATATCTCTAACGGTCGAGGTACACCTCGACAATAACCAACCTCGCCTTGATTGGGGTGTATAAATTTTTCGCCCACGTCCTCATGGGAAAGCTCGAGGCCAACAATCTCACACATGACGAGGTGTACGTGCTTTGGTGTTTGCACCACGGGTGTCGAGTCCCCATTTATCCTTTTCTCCGTGTCGGGATGGGGGGGGGGGAGGGGGAGTGTCGCTCGGACCGGGATGGGGCCCATGATCCCCCTACTAGCCCGTCACTTCTAATTCGACCCCAAGACAGCCTTCTTGGAAAGAATCGACCAAGTGGAGTTGTTTTGGAAGATGCCCAAGATCCCGACAAACCCATGATGCCACCGCCGCCGTAGCCACGAAGAATAAGAATATGAATGGCAGCACAATGAAGGCGTTGAGGCTGATGAAGCCCCGAACACCAGTTTGAGCGTGCATTTCGGAGCAAGCACGAGCCAAGCGGTAATCCCGCATCAAGAGGGAGGCCCAAAAACCAGCTCGAGTCACGACATGAGTTGGCACGAGTTCCAACGGCAGGTGTTTGCACATTTCGATTGGATCGACGCCAATTTAGGTTTGATTATCGAGGAGATGAGGGCGGGGTAAGCGAGGAGCGACCGTTCACATCGAACCATCCAAAGCCGCCTCTTATTGATTGAGAGTCGATTACGTCAAGAGGAGGAAGAAAACGAGGACGAAGAAGAAGAAGAGGAAGAAGAAGACGAGGAAGCCAACCTCAACCCCCGACGTTGGAGACGTCGATGATTCTCATACTTATCCTTTTTTTTAATAAGACTTGTGCTTTATTTTCGTTGTTTTATCTTTACTTATTGTTCGATTATGTAACGCCCCGATTTTGATAAAACAAAAATGTATTTTGTATTTTAAATAAAACAAAGTAGATTTGGCGTTACGTAAATATCGAATTGCAAAAAACAAAATAAAATAGAGAACTCTATAAAACATTGAGTTACGCAGCGGATATAGTAATAATAGAAAAAGTAATACAATTTCAATCAGTTTTAAATGGATATTTTAAAGTAGAATATTCTCGAGCTTAAATCACTTTGAAACAACCCACTTTTAAAATAGTGAAATATAATATTATATAATATGGACTTTAATGTTTAAAAATATATATTACCTCGAAGTCATAACTTCTAGGCCTCATTTAAAAAATAAATAAATAACCCAAAAGTAGTATATAAATAGAAATATCCAAAGTATAAACTCATATCACTTAAAAATACAAGTAAGGATATCAACATTTATAAATTGTCGTCCACGCTTTCGGTGCGCTACTTTGATATATACCCTTTTGAAATAAAACGCAGACATTGATAAAGAGAATTAAGTATAATTCGAACCAAAAATGTCAAACTAGAAGTCAAATCGACATAATTTGAATTATTGAAATTATACTTAGTATATCATCCACCTCCAACGTCACTCGTTGCTCGGTCTCCTAAACCTGAAATTTGTTAATGATAGGGTAAGCTTTCCACTAGCTCAGTAGATAGACCGACATATCTCACATAAATCATAAACCTCAAAAATAGCACATTGAACCATATAATTCATAGAGTAGCATGTTGGAAAAATATAGACATTGACTGCAGCTAGAAACGCGATAACAACTTGTATGGCTACCGATTCTAATTCATGGATTTTAGAAGAACATCGACTTTGACTGCGCAGCTAGAAACGCGATGACAACTTTTGCGGCCACCGGTTCTAATTCATGATTAGTTTTAGAAATTACTTTGACTGCAGCTAAAACGCGATAACAACTTGTACGGTTACCGGTTTTAATTCGTGGATAGCACGTTGGGAATGACCCTTGGCTATATAAGTCGGTTTTAGAAATAAGTCGTACTCGAGAATACATGATACACATTACAAAATTGAGAAATAAAATTTATAATAAGATAAGTCGGTGGTCCCTACATCGTAATTTGCATGTAATGAATTTTGATGAATTCCATGAATGGATGCTTAGAAATCTTCGATTCTTGCCTATATAAAAATATTCGAACATGACTTTTGTATATTTGAACTTTGATAGCTGAAGTAAAAAATAATTGGAATAAATTAAATTGGAACTAAATTTACAATCCAAATCTCCAATCGAAAGTTAAGAAGTTAAACGATCGAATAAACAAAATTGTGGGGTAGATGAATAATTACCTTTAAAACGTGGAGTAAAATTGGCTGAATTGAAGTTGCATAAGTTTGAGGGGCTGAATCTGGAATCTTGGGTAAACTGTGGGATAAATTGGGGTTTTTGACAAATTGAGGGCTAAATTCAAAGGTAGTAAAAAAGCTAATGGGGTCAATTGGTAAATTTTGGAAACTTGCTGGGTATAAAATGCAGAACCCAGCCCTATCCCGTCTGTCCCTTTCTCCTTCCTCTCCAGAAATCAGATTAGCGCCGGCTCCTCCTTCGATCGTCGACGGCAGCAACTCGTAGCAGCAGCAAGCGGCGGTTTCAGCAACTTTCTGTAGCGGTAGACATCAATTGGCAATCGGCAAAGCGGCGTTTAGGTCCCGTAGGCGAAACCTCCTCCCCCAAATTTCCAGAATTCGTTCGGCCAATTTCCCTCTCCTTCAATTTTGACTGGACCGCAGTGGGGGGGCTCGGCAAAATGGGCGGCGGCGTTTGCAGGTGAGGTGACTCGGTTGGTTTACGTGGGGCGTTTGCGAGGCGACGATGATTCAACACGTGGGACCGCTGGGTTTTATTCGGGCGGTGTTGCTATATGAAAGTGGCCTGGGGGTGCCTCTGGTGGTTCAGCGATGTCGATGGATGATGTGGGTTTTGGGTCTCGATCGGGCCGCAGCTAATTGGGGATCTTGGTTGTTCGGGCCGACACTCGTTGGGTTTTTAGGATTCGTTCAGGCGGCTGAGGAACGGTGGTTGGGATTGATGTGGCCGTGGTGGTTGTTTGGATTTGGACAGGGTTCCGATTTAGTCTGGCTGGTGGCGATGATGATGTAGAACATGGACTTCAGCCGGAAATCGTTTGGTGTACGACTTTTGATTTTGGGCAGTGGTGAATGGTTGCGTTGATTAGAAATCGGCAGTTGGGGTTTGGATTTCGGGTCCGCTGCTGATCTGGGTTTAGGCCATGAATGATCGGGTGGTTGGCAACGATGGATGATTGGGCTGGTGTCGGTTTGGGATTGGCCGTGGTTTGGCTGTCGTTGAGTCGGACAGTGGCGGTGTGTAAGAACCTCGATGGCAGGCGTGGAGACGGTGGCAATTTGGTGGGTTTATGATGGTGGATTGTGTCAATGTAGTCGGAAAGACTCCTGGTGTTTTGATGCAGTATCTGTGGCCTTTGGGTTGTCATGGACCGTCGACGGTAGCCCGAAAGATAGCCTTCAGTGTTGCGCTTAGAATTGGATATGATTAGTTTCGGGCCTTGGGTCGAGTCGTTGTGGCCCCGACGGGACTTTAGGGTTTAGAACCAATCCATACTTCTTTTTCAGATGTGTAGGAATTGTTTTGTTGTTCACAGTAGTAGTGATTATAGATTGAGCAAGGCTTTCTTCGTTTAGGTGTATGGGGGAAAAGACAAGAAGTTTTGTATATTCTAAGATTTGTATAAACTTGGTTAAAAGGTACAAGAGTGATTTGGGATAATTCTATTGAATCATAGGTCAAAAGAACGTGTGTTATGTTTTATTGCTTGGTATTGGGAGAGTGATTGGAGGGGTTATTATGATCTGAATAAGGAAATAGAAGCATATTCCTTGCTAAATGAATGTGGACAAGAAAATGTACAATAACCAAGAAGATGAATGTGAACGAATTGAATAGTAAGAGATTGATGTAGGTAATTGGGCTCTACCATGACTTTTAAATTTGTAATGTGCAAAACTCAATGGGCCAAGATTAAGAATTAAAATACTTTAACAATAATCTTAATGATCTTTGGCCCATTAATAATTTAGAATATAATTTAGATTTTGAAAAAGGGACATTGGACTATTTAAAATAGGTTTAATTAAAATATATGGAAAATGATTCAACATGATCAAAGTTCAAAAATCTATTCAAATATATTAAATAAAAATCACTTGGAATGTAATGTAGATATAAGATAAATAGAATAATACTGAAAAATAAAATATGATGATAGTCACCTAAAGTTTATATCACAATTCTTTTGAAAAAAAAGGTTTAATCACAATTCTTTTGAAGAAAAAGATTTTGGTTAAATGGGAGTTAAGAGGTTTTGAAATTAAAATATTTTAAGTTGTGCCAAGGTGAATTAAATAAATAAATAAATTTAAACCACAAATTATTAAGTCAATTAAAATGGAAATAACTTTTGGGGTGTTACAGATTATGTTCGTTTAATTCTCATCTCAACTCTTGAAAAAAAATTAAATTAAATTAAAAAAAAACTTTTATATATAGTGTGCTTTTAATTCATCATTATCTTTTATTCTCCCCACCCCCATTCTAAATAAAATCTTCATAAAGAAAATTCAAACTAAATAGAAATCTCGAAAACCTCAAAAATATTTTCACCTTTTGTACATAGCTTGTTTTTGCAACTTTCCCCCCGTCTGTTCATGTCTTGTATATAGCTTGCCTCGACTCCCAGAGAGGACTTATGCATGACCGAGTCATCATCACAATCCCGAGAATAGGGGCATTTTCTTTTCCCCTTAATCTTTTTACCGCTTTCTAGCTAAATTTGCAATGAGGACATTGCTAGGTTTTAAGTGTGGGGTGGTTAGGGTTCGCCTTAGGGTTTTAAGTTGTTTGTATGCTTGCTTGTGATAATTCGAGTAGTGTGTGTGTTATATTTTCTTTGGAACCTTGGCGAAGTGACGCGATTTTGATGATTTGGTTAGGGAGTTTAGATTCTTGATCGGATTTAGTGGACTTAAGTAGCTTAACTTGTTGGAAACTTTGTTCGGCTTTAGCTTCATGCTATCCTTGAGCTCAATTTAGAACTAGTGCCTCAACTAGCCTTTTCATCGAACACTCTTTATAGGATGTTTTTGGAGTTGTCAATTGCTCCATGTTCTCGATCAAAAATATTGTAAGTTGCTAGTAGCAACGAGTGATCGAAGTCGATGAACGCTCTTTGTATCGTATATATCATGTAACTTAAGTACCTCACCTCTATGGGTACCCAAAAATAAAAAAAGAGAAAAAAAGAAGAAAAAAAGGGATGATGAATAAAAAAGGATACGATATAAGTCATTGAAGTTATTACGTAATAAACGTGCAATCCTTGCAAACTTCTTTTTTCTTTTTAGATTGTGATTGTTAAAGAGAGTTGTAAATTATTGGGGCTAGTAGGGAGCCGATTAACAGTTCGAGCATGGATAGACCTTAGCTGGGGCAAGGATGGGGGGACCTATTTGGAGGGTTATCTAGTACTTTTAGGTCTTGGGAGTCAATCTAAACTTTCTATGTCAATGCATCCTTGTCGTCATTTTCGATCAAGCTAACAAGCATTGTAGCATGCGACGTCTCGAGTTAGGTTATTGTGCATTAGTTTAGGATCATCCGGGGGTAGTTTCGCAATTCTAGACTAAATTTTCTTGTGGACAAGCAATTATTCTAAGTGCGGGGTGGTTGATTTGCACATTTTTGTACATGTTTTTATTATATTTTGTGTCGTGATTGAATGTGTTTTGCTTGCATTTATGGGTGTTAGGAGTCGATTAGGCTTATTTTTTTATTTTTAGATTTTGTAGCATTTACGTGGTTTCTATTACGTTCTTCATAGATTTTCACTCGTTTTTATGTTTTTGGCCGTAGAATGACCAAGCGGGATCCGCGCACGCTTATGGCATTCCAATCAACTCGCTATGGAACGAAAAAGTGACGACATGCAAGGGAACATAACATAACAAGAAACGACGATCGATGGATGTTTTTGAGCGGAAAGTGAGGAAACCGAGCCGGAGGCAGCCCAGATAGACTGCCATGCCAGCCGATCGACTGCCTCAACCCGAATCGACTGCTTGACTGAGGCTGGGTCCGTGTGAACAACAAGGTAGTCGATCAACTGCCATCCTACCGATCGACAGACAGTCGATCGACTGGAGCTCTACCGATCGACTTCCTCGCAGGAAATTTTGAGATTTTTGGCTTTTTGACAATTTTGCCCCTACGACCCTCTATATAAACTCCAGCTTTTTCCCTAACCACCTTATCCACTCTTGGCTGACTTTTGAGCTTGTTCAATATCACCCAAGCCTCTACTATTCCATTGCATTTTAGAACCCTAGCTTGGAAATCCTTAAAGTAGTTTAGTTATGTAGTGTTAGATTTTCATAGTGAGTTGTTGGAGAAGGTGGCATCTCCATCTTTTGTAGATGTTCTTGTGGTGAATATTTTCTTTAGCTTTTGAAGATTGTAGCTAAACCAAGAAGCTTTGGTTTGGAATGAAATTTGGTAGTGATATTTCTCTTTTCGATTGTGTGTTGTTCTTATTTTTTTGTTATTGCTCGTGTGTTGGTTGTTAGGTTTTAGTTTGTGTTGCTTTTCCTTGCATATTAATTCTCAACTTAATCTTCTAACTCTTTATTCTTCTTTTTGAAAAAACTCCATTGAAGCATTTTACCCCATTTGGCTAACAAACCTTTGGTCATGGAAAGACAAATGGGGCTTTCCTCTTTGATTAATTCGACTTCTCCATATTTAATGCTCTTTGACCATGAATTCTCTTTTAAATCTTAAAGCTTTGAATTTCCCTCCCTTTTCTCTTTCAAACACTTGGAAGCTTCCCCTACTTAAGTAGTCTTTAATTTGTTAAAAGTTTGTAATTAGATTTTAATTAATTTCTTTTAATTAGTTACTTTTAAGCAAGCACTTAATCTTCCTTAATCTTTTGCCTTAGTTAGTGTTTTCAAAGTTTCAATTTCAATTCAAGTATTAGAATTTAAAAACTCAAACCCAACCTAATGACATATTGCTTTCTTAGAGTAAATTAGTGTAATTTGGATTAACAAGAGATTAACTAGAAACACCTATTCCCGATAACATCAATCCTCGAGAGACACGACTTGGTATTCAACTTACCACTCTACAATCGACTCCGTATTATTTCGGAGACAATTTCTTAGAGTGATAAGAAATCATCGATCAGACGACATCAATCAATACCCCTCCCCTAGTTGTGGTAAGCTGAACACATTCAGTATTACTGCAAGCGGTTCATCTTTTATATTTTCGCCTCTTCGTAGTCCGTGCCACAACAGGTTATTGTGACAGCCGTCTTTTCACTTTAATTTCCCACTTTCCTAGGAAATCCATTATATCTTCCCCTTTTTTCAAATTCATTACTACTTTTCCATTTCCCCTTCATCTAAGTTTTCTTTATGCGCACAACCAGGTATTTCTCCCTTCTTTCTCGATAATGTCTTCTTCTTCTTTTTTTCGACCAGGCTCATAATCGGAGATATCACCATGCTTATCCTTTGAAGAAAAAAATCCCACCAGTCAAGGTGACGATTCCGACGCCATCATGTCTACCCTTAGTGATAGGTCATTGGAGGAATTGAAAAGGGATTTCCACATCCCAAAAGATTTTAATTTGAAAAACCCTAGTTCTTGTGACAGGACTTCCAAACCTCCTCCTGGGTTCTTAACCTTATTTGTCGACCAATTCCATGGTGGCTTACGCCTCCCTTCTCATCCTTTCATCCAAGATGTGTATAAGATTTACCATATCCCCATGCACCAATTCATTCCTAATACGTTTAGGTTAATGGTAGGTTTCTGGCTTGCAGCCCGATATTCAAGGTATCTCCCTCAGCCCGGATTTTCCATTCGCTTCACCAAGCTAAAAGTTCATCTGCTGGGTTTTTTTAACTATCGACTCGGTCTGGTGTGAAATTTTTCATCGGATATTCTTCTTCCAACAAGTCTTGGAGGAATAAATATTTCTTTGCCATTTGCTCAAATAATTGGGGGTTTTTTAGTGCCTCTATCCCTAATCTATCTGCTCAATCCTTTTTGAATAAAAGGTAGAGTTTTCTTCTCTAAAGAGGACCATCAAGTGTTTAAATAACAAACCTTTTAATTCATCTCGCCTCCTCTGTCCCACTACTTTGAAATTTTTTCAATTCTGATGAGGAAAAGGATTTTCTTCCTACCGAGGTTGGTATTTATACGACTATTGTTCAGTCCTCTTACCTTATTGTTATTATTATTATTTTGACATGGCTATTTTGTTTCAGACACCATGACGAAGGAACTGCTAACTGCGGAGCGTAAGAACAAAACCTCATTTGCTTGTGACAAATCTCTGCCAAAAGCTCAGGTTAGGCCTACGACAGACCTGACTATTCAAACAGAGCCTCATGCTTACTTTTCACTTATCCCACGAAAAGCAGCCGACCTAGTGGCAATAGCCTAGGCTCGAGATACGGGATTGCTAACCCCAATTAGTCTCTTTTCAATAGCATCTCTGTTTTGGAATCCTAGGGCCGTTGTTGTTTAGTTCATTCAAGGGCTTTGCCCTTCTCCTGATCGTTACGCCATCGAAAAGTGGACTGACATCGAGCTCATTGAGTCATTATACCAGGATAAGGCCAGGGTCCGTAATTTCTCTCCTTTTTCCTTCTTTCCTTTCCTCTCCTCTCTCTATTCTTCTTTTTCTCTCTCTTTTATTTTTTCTTGCTAACCCATTAGTTCAGTTTTACAGGATGTTTGCCACTTATTGATCAACCAAGTCATTTTCTAAGGCATCTGCCTTATGCTAACCTCGAGGTCAGCCTTGTGGGGCGTTCACCCTTTGTTGATCCAACGAATCATTGTCCTAAGGCATAAGCCTAGTGCTGAACTATCTGGTCAGTTCTGTAGGGTGTTCACCCTCGGTCTATTGTATCATTTTTCCTAAGAAATTCGCCTCGTGAAGACCTATCAGGTCAGCTTTGTAGGGTGTCCTCCCTTCATTGATTTATCAGATCGCTTTTCTAAGGCATTCACATTGTGCTGACCTGTTGAATCGAACTTTTTAAACACTTACTTTTTATGAAAATAAAAAGCTTGTCCGCAAGAGAACGGAGCAAATGTAATTGGTAAGTTGACTCGAGTCTAATCTCTAAAGGAAGACTAATCGGAGGTAATTCTCTTGTTCGATTTCACGAACGAGAAAATAATAAAAACACTAATCTAAACACTTAGTCGATTTTCAGTTTGAGAGTTGTAATAACTAAGACATGATTTGAACGACGAGCAATGAAATAAAAATCTTTTAAAAGATTAATAAAACGGGGGTGAAGGGCTATAAAATCGTCTCCACGATCAATTGGCATTTCATTGAACACTTAATATACGAGTTGGGGTTATCAATCTCTACATGTAGATTAAACACCCAAAAAACCCAATTGATGGTTCTAAATGATTCGAGGTACTAGACCCATGAATTTTAACCAGCAATCATCAAATAATCCAACAATACAACTCAACGCGAACACAACTACGAATCAAGAATATAACAAATCCAAAAAGAAAATTCATAATCAAAGTAATTAAGAAATCCGAATAATAAAAACGAGGAGATTGAAAACTTACTAATTAACAGTGGAGAGTATCATTGTTCGAATGAGAAATTAAATAATTTAAAACTAATCTATGTCCAACAAACGAGCAATGATTAACGATCTAAAATATACTAAAAATGTAAAACTAGAGTATGAATCGGGAAAGGGAAGATAAATGAAGAAATCAACGAACACCCTTGGGTTGTAAACCCTAATAGCTTCAAAAAGTGGATCTCGTCCTAGTCTACACGGTCTTGGAACCCTAGAAGCACCAAAAAAGTCCCCTTATTGAAGTATGGAAGGATATATATAGGTTCCCAAAAATCAGAATGAGAGTTTCCTTAAAAATCACGTTTCTAGGCCCGTTAACAGTAGCTTAGCAGTAAGGATACCGTTAACCCATCTTTGGAAGTCTCTGTCAGCACTTAACGATAGCGCTAACGGTAAGGGCTACCGTTAAGCCTACCGCTAACTCCTTCAGACAATAGTCTGACATCCCTTAGCGGTAGAAATAGCGGTGGTGGAACCGCTAAGGGTTAACGGTAGCTTATCGCTAGAAGTTACCGTTAACCCTACCACTAAGTAGGTAAATATGCAACTTATTCATCGATTTGCTCGTTCCGTCTATCGGTTCTCGCAACAGTTTGCAAGCTTCAGCTTTTCAGTACTGAGCTTCCTTGTCTAGTTTGCTATATGGGGAAAGAATAATCACCAATTGCAACAATTACGATCAAAACACGCTAAAATAAGCCGTAGATACATAAATATGAAAATATGCTCAATCTATCCAACCCATACCGAAATTAATAACAAATCTAACTAAATTACTACCTAAATATATATGAAAATCAAGAGAAATGCATACTAACCAACTACCCCACGCTTTATTGGTTTGTTCTCCTTCGAACAAACGATAATTCTAAAGAATAATAAGTATAAAAATAAGCTCAAGCAAAGATTTATGTCGTTCTACATAGATAATTATGACAATATAGATAATTGCAACTCAAACTCAAACGCTAGACCCTTATTACATTGTCGCTACAAAAAACAAAATCATGCATCCTCACAAAGGGTAATATATATGTGTACGCTCAAAAACACACAAGTATTCTTTTTTTTTTTATGGGGACGTGTATGCGCTCAAATCATCAAAATACATGCACAATAAACAAGCACTGAAAACCAAAAACTTCTCCATCGCATAATAAGTGTGTAACTAACAAAAAATCGGAAAAGGTCTTTAACGGGTTGTAATGTAGGCTCTTCGAACGGGTATGGAATATATAAGTCGTGTGGCTAACTCATGATCTAACTTGATCAATAACTCATAAAACTATTCTAATCACGAAGCAATGTGCTTCACCTCATTCAAACAAAACCTCACTAACTCTCATAAAATAGCCTTTATACTTAGGCCATTTCTCAACTTGAAACCCAAAACCAACTTCTGAACAAACCACTTAAACAATTTAGAAGCTTATGATACCTTCTTCTTTCAAACTCAACTCTTGCCTCTTAAATATTAGGCATTATAAGATAATCAATAATATTAAACATAATCCTTTATAAGCATATGCAACAACTCAACAAGATTCACCATCCTCTTTATTCGTTTTTTTAAAGGATGATGATCCTTAACACTTATTACAACCTTTTCATAAATTCCTGATCATAATTTCAAAACGCAAATAACCAACAAAAATAACTAACTCTTACCCCACGCTATTAATGACATAGGAGTTAACTCATAAACATTCATGGTTATAGGAAATGGATATTTGGCTATGAAGGGCTCATTTCGGAATTTATAGTGGCTAATATATCTGGATATGGCCGGAGTAAGGGTAACTTCTGTGCCAAATCGTCATATTCAAAGCTAACTACACACTGCGATTTCAAAGAGATCTCAAAACAGAACCTAATCAAGTACATGCAAAGATGATAAACACTAAGGCTACTCACAGGCTACTCATAGGCTTTTGCATGAAGAGATTTTGAATAGACGCTGATTTTAAGGTTTTGTAAAATCATTTGCGTCCAAGTACCATTTTAAAATATATATAAATAATAATCTTGAAGAATTTTATGCACTTATACACACTCAAAGACAAGAACCTCAAATCACACATAGTCGACTTTGACAGGATAAACCAGATAAACACAAATAAGCGTAGAAATAGCAATCAATCACGTTCAAATACTAGCTATTACAAAACCATAAATTCAAATTGTGCAATTATAAAATACAAATCACTACTTAACTACCCTCCCCCTCCCTAAAAATCCGGCAATATCCGAATTGCCATAAATATATATAAAAATCAATCAAAAGAGGAAAGGAATAAGAAAAATATCTTTAAAGACTAAATAGTCGAGCTGCTCTAAATAGAACTGTGCAATCACCCCATCGTCTCGAATCACGTGATTTAGATTGTCTTGATTAACAAACTACGAAAACAAACAAGCAAACAAAACAAATAACAAACTAACTAATTAATTTTTTTAGAAAATAAAGAAAAAAAGCAATAATTATATACAACAACAACTAACAGACCCGCTTCTCTCAAGTGCCCGGTGGCACGTCATCAAAAGGGCCCTGATGCTGAACGACATTTATAGGATCAGGAGGAGCAGCTATCCAACTAATCATTAATTAAACCAAAACTTACTCAGAACTTACCTTACCAAGGTGGGTGTCCAAAATATCATCCAAGATCAACTCTCAAAATCCGCGGCCTTGAAAAACGCTAACGGTCCGAGTAGAGATAGAGCTAATGGTGAGTCCGTGTAACCCTTTGTTGTTTGTAGCTAGTGGTAGACTTAGCGATAGCATTTACCGTTAACCCTTTGTTGTTTGTAGCTAGTTCTAGACTTAGTAGTTGATCTTCGTCGTTATGAGCCTGAACAGTACGCTAACGGTAAGGCTAACGGTAGGTGCTACCTCTAACCTACCTTTATGTATTCGAATTTGGCAAATTCACCTAATTTTCTACACATCAACACAAACATCAGCGTACCACAGCAAATAACTCAACTTAACAAAATATATACAAAAATTAAAAGAAAGAAAAAGAAAACAAATGCTTGGGTTGCCTCCCAAGAAGTGCTTGTTTAACGTCCAAAGCTTGACAACTCATACGATCGATGCTATCCGGGATCCAGAAATAGGTGACGATCGTGCCACGCCTTAGTGTTTCTAAGAGCAAGAACGGGTGATGAAGATCACCAAAGCGGGCACCATGGGCAATTCGTAGAACAAGAGCAATGAAAACTTCAACTCGCTCTCGAGGTCGGAAGCGCGAGTAATCAATCACCACGAAGATATCAAAAGTCAATTGCAGCATGGGGCAATCCTCTATCAGTGGAATAACTTGGAAATTCGTCAAACAAACGGTACGACCATCGACTAGCCGAACTCCTTCATTTCTTTGATACCCCCCTCAATAAATATGATCCAATGGGCGGACCAAGACCAAAATGAGCATATCCGGGCATAGGGTAGGGGATTAGACTCATTTTTGACTCTCTCTTCCGCCACCTCAAAATTGAGCTCCAACAATGCATCGAGCAGCACAAAATGAGGCTCGATATACTCAACCTCCTCCAAAACTGGCACCACAACTCCACAAAAATTAGGATCGTAGTGATTGGCATATAGATTGTTGTGGCCCTATTTTATGAATTTGAAGATGGGGCCCATTCAGGTGAGTAGAACGTTCCCATGAACCAATCGTAAACTTCCTCCCATATTTTCAAGGAGTCGGGCTCTAAATTTACCAACCATTTTCTTGCCCGATCCTTTAGCACAAAAATGAAGAGTCGCATCTTCACTTGAACCCGTGTAAGGTCGAGAAGAGGGAAACTTGATCCTTCAGCGGATCCTCGCTCGGGAGTCCATGGAATGTCGGGAGTTGCTCGAAGTAGAACTCATCAAGATCGTACTCCCGTATCGTGGGGCTCAATGGAATGGCCGATCGAAAGGCACGCCAAGCATATAGTTTATCGTACGGGTTAGACATTTTCTCTCTCTCTCTATTTTTTTTTGAAACGGTTTGTTGAGTCTTGAGACTTAGTCGTCGATGTACCTTACATACACAACACTCAACGCACAAGATTAAACGTACCGATGGAAAATAACAAAAATGAACAAAACAAGAAATCATAAACAAACACTAAACACAAACAAAATAAAGATCATGAAGAGCAAACAAGAAAATCACAACCTTTATCCTCCCCCGGCAACGGAGCCAAAACTTTGAATCGAACTTTTTAAGCACTTACTTTTTATTAAAATAAAAAGCTTGACCGCAAGAGAATGGAGTAGTTGTAAGTGGCAAGTTGACTCGAGTTGAAAATATCGAGGAAGAATAATTCGAGGTAATTCTCGTGTTTGATTTCACGAACAAGAAAATAACAAAAATGCTAATCTAAACACTTGGTCAATTTTCGGTTTGAGATTTGTAACAACTAAGATGATGATTTGAACAATGAGCAATGAAATCAAAAACTTTTATAAGATTAATAAAATGGGGGTCAAGGGCTATAAAATCGTCTCCACGATCAATTGACATTTCATCGAACACTTAATATATGAGCTGAGGTTGTCAATCTCTACTTGTAGATTAAACACCCGACAAACCTAATTGATGGTTCTAAGCGATTCTAGGGTCTAGTCCTGTGAATTTTAACTAGCAATCATCAAATAATCCAACAATACAAACTCAACGCGAACACAACTACTAATCAGGAACATAACAAATCCAACAAGAAAATCCATAATCAAAGCAATTAAGAAATTCGAATAATAAAAGCTAAGAGATTGAAAACTTACTAATTAACGTAGGAGAGTATCATTGTTCGGACGAGAAATTAAATAATTTAAAACTAATCTACGTCCAACAAATGAGCAATAATTAACGATCTAAAATCTACTAAAAACTGTAAAACTAGAGTTTGAATTGGGAAAGGGAAGATAAATGAAGAAATCAACGAAGTCAACCCTAAGAGGTTCAAAAAGTGGATCTCATCATAGTCTACGCGGTCTTGGAACCCTAGAAGTACCAAAAACCACCCCTTTATTGAAGTATGAAAGGATATATATAGGTTCCCAAAAATTAAAATGAGAGTTTCCTTAAAAATCATATTTCTAGGCCCATTAACGGTAGCTTAACGGTAAGGCTACCGTTAACCCGTCTTTGGAAGTCTATGTTAGTACTTAACGGTAGCGCTAATGGTAAGGGCTACCATTAGGCCTATCGCTAAATCCTTCAGACAACAGTTTGACATCCCTTATCGGTAGAAATAGCGTTGGTGGAACCGCAAAGGGTTAACGGTAGCTTAGCGGTAGGAGCTACTGTTAACCCTACCGCTAAGTAGGTAAATATGCTAATTTTTCACTGATTTGCTCATTCTCGTCTCTCGGTTCTCACAACGGTTTGCAAGCTTCATCTTTTCAGTACTGAGCCTCCTAGTCTACTTAGCTGTATGGGGAATGACTAATCACCCAATTGCAACAATTACGATCAAAATACGGTAAAATAAGATGGAGATACATAAATATAAAAATATGCTCAATCTATCAAACCTATACCGAAATTCATAACAAATCTAACTAAAATACTACCTAAATATGTATTAAAATCAAGACAAACGCATACTAATCACCTATTATTGACCCTTCATTGATCTATCGGATCATTTTCATGGGCATTTGCCCCGTGCTTCCCTATCGGGTCAGCTCTGTAGGGTATTCACCATTCATTTATCAATCAGATTATTCTCTAGGGCATTCGCTCCGTGTTGACCTATCGGGTCAGCTCTAAAGAGTAAAAAAGATTTTTCTTGATAAATAAATAATTTTTATGAAGAGGTGATTTCAGACATAATACGTCCTTAAATTCGCTATATTTCATGCCTGAGGTACTTGAGTGCCATCCATCTACTCCAGCTCGTACGCTCCTCCTGCCAAAACTTTAATAACCCTGTATGGGCCTGGCCATGCTGCCTCTAGCTTTCCGCAGGCCTTGCCCATGTTAGTTCTCCTGAGTACCAGGTCTCCAAGCAAAAATTACCGCTTAACAACGCCCTAGTTGTAAGTCGCCCTAATCCGTCCTCTCATGTGTTCCATTTTTAGAAAGGCCAACTCTCGCTTCTCATTTATCATATCTAGAGAATCTTGTCTTAGTGACTTATACTTTTCTTCATTAAAAGTTTTGTATTCTATGCGTCTCTACCTCAATTTCTGCTGGGATAACTGCATCTATGCCATATACCAAACTAAACGAAGTCTCTCCTATGGCCTCTTTTAATGAGTCAAGCTCAAGCTTACACTTTTTAGGTTTGGTAAGAACTCGGCCCAACTCGAGCTTGTTAGTTTGTATAACGAGTTGAGCTGAGATAGTTAAAAACCCGGACCGTCCCATCTCATTTGCAACCTTAAACCCCTTCAGTCTGATTTCACTTACATTTTACCTCAACCAATATTCAACTTAACATAATTGACATAAACAAATATTTCACTGTTGCACCCTTAAAGTCATGTAAATCTTATAAGTAGTCTTTTGTTAGGTTATTTGCGATGTTCAATAAAGTTGATGATGTAAAAATAAATGTAAGAAATGAAATTTTTCGGAATATCCACAATAATTAAAAAGTTGAAGGATGTGATTGCATATTATTTGATGAAGCTAGTAAATTCCATTAGTTCAATTGATGTAAGATGAAAGAAAAGCTCGTGGGTTGTTATTATAATTTTGAAAATTTTCTGGCTTCCTTTTGCAATTATTATCCCAAGATATTATTCAAACTCGTTTTTTTTCTTTTTGTTTTTCCTATCTCGGTAACTATTGGAGTTTTTTTCTTTCCACCGTTTTAGTTGCATCGCAATGTGCTACACTATGAAAACTATTCTTGGATGGGTGTCAAATACATAGATTCTCAAGAGATGTTAAAGTTTATAAGGTCAAGAAATCATAAAATGGTTGGAGATAGAGGTCCATTATCAAGTTGCATGTTTATGTTGAAGGATAAAATTAATGATGGCAAACTTGTTGCTGTGATTGATGCTAGGAAGGGTGGATTTCCAGCAGGATATTGAGTGGACCATTTTGTTCATGTATAAGCCCAAACAACACTATCCAATTAGGCCTCGTTTGTTTCCTCGATGGGACAGGATAAACTTATCGTAAATTAAAGGATTACACTGTTGGTATTAAAAGTATCTAGTGTTTGTCTCATCAAATTGGGCGGCAGGGGGTTAGGATTAGTTTTCAATTTTGTTCGTTTGTTAATTTTGATTGGTCGAGACAAGCTCAACATTTTACATCCTAACAAGCTCTAAATACAAATATACCCTTGGGTTCTTATTCTCCCCCAACTTTATATATATTTACATCTCTATCTCAACAATTTAAAACGAAATGTACATCAGTGCTAGCGATATGTATAAGATAATTAATGGCTACCTTTGTTGAAAATTTATATCATGCCCCAAAATAACTCAATACATCATTGATATCAAAACATTCACTTACACTAATCCACCCGTACAAGTACGATAGTATTTTCCACCAAGATATGATGGATCTACAAGTTTGAATAAAGACATCATACATTACACAAGTACACTTAAACCTATTGTCTTATATGAACAATTTAAAATAACAACCGTACACTTAAACCTATTGTCTTATATGAACAATTTAAAATAACAAACGACAAAGTATTACAACAAAATAAATTACATCCCACAAGAACAAGTTGCATAACAGCTGCAGTTACTGCCTACCACTCAAAATAGAAATTTACAACCACAGTTTCTACCCAAAAGTGGTGTAGCCTCGTTACATCAACCATCTTCAGTCTATGATGATGGAAATCACCGTCACTACCATCGCTCTCCTTCCACAATAAATATGATCCAATGGGCGGACCAAGACCACCAACGAGATTCACATCGCGTGCAAAAGATCCTAGATATTCCATTTCCAAATCCTCGCTCTCAGTATTCCAGTACAGGTCATCGAAATCTGACCCAAAGTAAATAGCTCTTAATTCTAATGTAAAGAACACTTAAATCATTCATATTTCAAAAAATCTGGCCTACCTTTTCAAACATAGAAGTAAACAAATAAATGCAAATTATGAGCATGTTCCCCAGCTCCTATGGTGCAAAATATACACAACACACAAAACTAGAGAAAATCTAAACCCAAGAACTAAATAAACTTTAACAAAATCCTAGATGAACGAAAACCTGATACACTAACAAATCGCAACTAAAAAGTGAAGTGGTCTCTAGATCAAGTGATGGTGGTAAGAACTGGATATCGCCGGTGTCTTCCAATTTAACTTCAATTAGATTATACTAAACTAATTAAAGGAAAGAGAGCTATGTTATCACTCAAATCATGCTTATTACACGAAATCAATACTTTAAGTTCATATAAAATTTCGCAGAAGAAAAAAAAATTTAAAGAAGAAATTATTTTTATCTGGATAGGAAATGAAATTCTGATATTAAGGTGGTACTTGCAAGTTCTCACGAAGAGATGCTTGAGATATAAGGATTTACCACTACACAAAAACAGCAGTTTTTCGAGGGAAAATTCGAGGGAAATTTTTCCCTCGGTTTTTTCTGAGGGCCAAACCGACTGATACGGACCAAAATGTCCATACGTAATATATGAGGGTATTTTTTGTAACCGACCTCATTTCCTGAAAAGGGTGTTCTTCTGGGAGGTGAGCGAGTTGAGTGGTCTCTTTGGAGAAGTGGGCGAGTTGGTTTGTGGAGTAGCGACCTGTAGTATGAGGATGAGTTCTCATATAAGGTCGCGACCTCTTGTATTTTGTGTAGTGTTTGAGCTCGATTGTGGGGTTTGTGAATGTCAAGCCTGTGGGCTTAACTGTGAATGGTTTATGGAGTCCCGACGGACTATATGGAAAGAATAACAGGCCAGGCCTATTACGGTAAGAGATTTATTATTTATGAGAACTTGACATATAGGAAGAGTCCTAATTTTGAGTCGGTTGTAGTGTTGTGGTATTTATGGAATTGTGATGGGAGAAGGAAACCCTTGACTTGGGGAATACTTCTCCTGTCTGTATAAAAGGAGGTGCATACCTCTCATTCTTTTAGGTTGATCTTGCTTTTATCGTATTATTGGCTTGATATAGTAGTGTGAGTGTTTTAAGTTGTGACTTGCTTTTAACTTAAGTATTGGAGAACCTTGACGGGTTCGAAATCCTACCCGTCCGAGGTGCTGTTTGTTGTAAATTGGATTAATTCTAATTAAATGGTACAACGATAATTCATGTTAATGAATTATATAGGATTAATCTACGTGTCGTGTAAATAATCATAGCATTTTGAATTTCTCAAATCCATTTATTGGTGAGTGAGAAATGATGCTTGGAAGTTGAACGGTTTGCTTTAATGCTTTATCG
Organism: Phtheirospermum japonicum; assembly: GCA_014905375.1. NCBI lineage: Eukaryota > Viridiplantae > Streptophyta > Magnoliopsida > Lamiales > Orobanchaceae > Phtheirospermum > Phtheirospermum japonicum. Next base: position 285,757 of record BMAC01000262.1, on the reverse strand, counting down.
GTTATCCCACATTGAAGGTTAGTCAATGTGGAAGAGACTTTAAAAATTATTACATTTCTTTAATGTATATCAATTGGGCCAGAGAGTGTTGTGGGATTTGTGTAAACGAAGCTCACGCGGGCTCTTGGACTTGGGTTCGCCAGTCCGCCTTCGGCAAAGCCGATGGCGGAGCCGAGCCTGAGCCCGAGCCCGAACCTCAGACCTCGGTCCTGGGTCCTGGGCTCTGGGCCTGGGCTTGTGACTTGGGTCTTGGGTCTTGGGCAATTGGTTCGAATTGGCTGGTCCGATTGAGATGGTCCATGTGGGGTTCGGGTTCTGATTCAACCCTGGTTTCTTTTTTGAACCTACACGCACCTGAAAAGCTCTGACCGTTACGAAAATGGCTACCTGACCGTACAGGTCAAAAGTAAGACGTTTCCAAACATTTGAATTCAAACATGCAATGTATCTGCACTCTGAACTCGTCCAGGTTCATGCTTGATGATGCTGACTGTTTGAACGCCATTAAGGACGTCTTAATTGGCAGTTGTAACCCCTGATTTGAACCCCTATAAAAGGGTGAGGCTCCTGCATTTGCTAAACACTTTTCATACGCAAGAAATCATCTGAGAACCCCATCATTTTCATATTTCTATTTCTGCACTTTAGTTTTACGTAGCTCAGTTCAAATCCTTCCAGTTCGCTGGAGCTTTGGTTTCTAATGGTGCGGTTAAATCAAAGACGTAGTCGTTTTATCTTTGGGAACGATTTTCCAAAACCGAAGAAGCACTACCGGGGCAAATTCGTTTTGCGGAGAGAGTGTCTTACTCGAATCGACTATCTAATCGATTTCTGTTTCTTTTCTTATTTTTCAGTTTTAGTGATTATTACAATTTCCCTATTTGTGCTCGATTCAGAGTTGTAATAGTTTCTAACACTGTTTTGCAGGACCAGCGAGGTCGCTAGGAGTTTCGTTGAAGGTTTGACAGGTCGCTGTGACGTGTTTGGGATATATTTCAGGTCGCTGATCTCTATTTTGAGGTTAGTACCCCATATTCTTGGTAACCAATCGATTTGGATTTATCAAGTGGTTTAGTCTTTGGGAAAGAGGGACATCGAGTCCTTGAGCGAAAGGCGTGAGAAATTTCACAAACAAAGTATGAAGGATAATAACATAATACCAAGAACCCTACACTATGGTTCTGTACCAAACAAACCAAAGAAGAAGAACAGAGTGGCGGATGTCAATGAGCAAGATGCGACAAAAGACGGACAAACGCCTTTTCCAGCAGAACCAGCAGTTCCGGGTTTAGAGGGCACGCCACTGCCCTCCCCAAAACAACGTGATGGCTAAAACCGGCAAAATATCTGGAGGCAAATACACCAGAGCTTGTGGCGCAGAAAGCAATTCATATAGGGACGAAGGAGTGGAGAGATATGCCCAAGGATAAGCCCTGCCAAATTAAAAAGGGATTCCTGGAGGGGCTTATGGATTTCGTACCTCAGAGAAGATAAAAGAATTGAACAAGTACCTAGCAGGCGAGTTGGGTACTCTGAAGGAGAAGGTTGATGGACCAGATAGCGAGCAAGAAGAGGGGTCGGCAACCAGGAAGGCAAAACAAAATGAGAGGTCTCTATCTAAGAGACCTTCTCAAGGAAGGAAAAGTCGGAGTAAGCGAAAGTATGAGGACACTGCCAGTTCTACCTCATCCATAGATTCTCACACTCATAAGCGGAGAGGGAAGGGAGTGAAGGTGAAGCGGAGCCATTACAGGCGCAAAGGTCGCCGATACGGTAAGCATGCTAGTGAGAGTGAGAACCAAACCTCAAGTACAGATGGTGAATCTCGATATATAACTCGGAAGAGTCGTAGTGGGTACAATGAAGGAAAGGGAGAGAGCGAGGTGGGGCCAGGGAGTAAGGCTTTTAGATATTTGCAGGAGGCCATGCTAAAATCACAAAAATTAGTAGAGGGAGAGAAAGACGACGAAGATGAAGGACATCCCTTCTCGGATGATATGTTATAAGCCGTAATGCCCAAGGGGTATAAAGCATTAGAAATCCAGTATCGGGGAACGACGGATCTAGTCGATCATTTATAACTCTTTAAGAATGCGAGGATGTTACATAGTTACACGGATGTTGTGGTGTGTCGGGCCTTTGTATCTACTTTAAGAGGAATTGCACAAAACTGGTTCTATCAGTTGTCGCGGGGAAAAATTACCAGTTATCAAGTGTTGCGAGCTGCTTTTCTGAAGTAGTTTTCCAGCGTGAAGCAGAGTGCAAAGACAGCACAGTTTCTTTTTACCATGGTTCAACGACCTAATGAGACACTGAAACAATATGTTAACAGGTTTACCAGCGCCACTCTGGAGGTACCTGTTGCTATTGATGAGATGAAAGCTGGGGCTCTGCACCAGGGATTAAGAAGGGAGGACTTACGTAAGTCCTTGGTCAAAAAGTAATCCCGGACGTATAATGAGGTTTTGGCAAGATGTCATAAGTACATACAAGTGGAGGAAGCTGAGGAGGAACATCGAGCGCGTTTTGGCAGGGAGGTCGCTGATTTGGGAGACAGTGTTCCTAGGAGGGAATTGAGGAGAGAACCAAGAGGGGTAGTGCGCGGGCTTTTAAGCTCGAGCTCTGTGATTAGAAAGAGGCTGGAAGAGGATATGCGAGATTGGAGAAATGAGGATTTTACACCGTTGGCCTATCCGCAGGCTAAGGTGTTCACTATTATGGAATGCTTGGTACCCAATACGATAAAGTGGCCAGAAGATCGCACGCCGGTTCCTACTCACCCCAAGACTAATTCCTTCTGTTTATTTCATAACAATTATGGGCATTTCATTGAAAGTTGCAGGCATCTCAAAGAGGAGATAGAGAGACTTATAAAGGCAGGGCATCTGAAGGAAGTGATTTATAAGGATAGAGAACCAAAGGAGCATAGGCGACCATTGCCTCCAACGCCGCCGAGGGATCCACCTTAGGATCAGGTCGTGAGACAACCACAACAAGGAAATCAGGGACACAACGGTCCACGATGAAATAAAGGGAGGATAAACATGATCTCGGGTGGACCAACTGATGGAGATTCCAACAATGCTCGGAGGAGGCATACTATGTCAGCTCGCTCAGGAACGTGGGAGGTCGCTAGTGTGAGTCGACAATCTCAGATGGTAGGGCCGGTCATCTCTTTTGGTCCTAACGACCGACGCGGGCTGTAGGAAGACCATAATGATGCACTGGTAATTGAGGCCGAGGTGGAAGGGTATGACGTTGGTAGAATCTTTGTGGATAATAGGAGCTCGGTAAATATCATATACATAGATTATCTTGAGCAGGTGGACTTGGAAAGAAAGGTGCGACCTGTGAATACACCCATATATGCGTTTAATGGGTCACAGGTGAGTACCGAAGGAGAGCTGACGCTGACAGTGATATTGGGAAATGATGAGTTACGAGTAGAGAAGAGCTTGAAGTTTTTGATAATTTGAGGAAGGTCGGCTTATAACGCTATATTGGGTCGACCTGCTCTCAACGCATTCCAGGCAATAACATCGACCTACAACATGAGCATTAAGTATCCGGTGGGTGATAGAGTAGGGGAGGTTATTGCAGAACAACAGGTCGCAAGATCGTGCTATCATATGACGGTCAGGAAAGGGTTAATGGAGAATAAGCGTGGAAAGGATGATGATCGGCCGGAGGGAGTGCTTAGTGCAAAGAAAATGAAGGAACAGGATAATTCTGTTCAACCAAATGAGGAATTAATGGAAATTTGACTGAGGAAGGTAGCCCAGAGTACACTACGAGGGTGGGGACCTTAATACCTGAAACGTTGAGGGACAATTTGGTGAGTTTACTAAGAGATTTTCGGGATTTATTTGCATTTGGAGATGGAGAGTTAACAGGGGTGTCCCCGGAGGTCGCGCAACATCATTTAAATGCGGACCCAGATGCAAGGACGGTGAAGCAGAAGATGAGGCATTTTGGGCCGGAGCTGGATAAGATAATCGAGGAGGAAGTGCAGAAACTGTTAAAAGCTGGCCGTGTAAGGGAAATTCAATTCCCTGAGTATTTGTCTAATGTCGTGATGGTGCCAAAGCCGGCTCAAAAGTGGAGGATGTGTGTAGATTTTCGCGATCTAAATAAAGCTTGCCCGAAAGATCATTACCCTTTGCCGCGAATTGATCAGTTTGTGGATTCTACTTCAGGTTGCGAGCTATTGAGTATGATGGATGCTTCACAGGGGTATCACCAAATATCTCTTGCAAAAGAAGATCAGCCCAAAGTGAGTTTTGTGACCTCTACAAGGACCTATTGTTTTGTATTCATGCCTTTTGGGCTGAACAATGCTGGCGTGACCTATCAGAGACTGGTGGAGACTAATAAAGAGCAATAAAGCTAAGTCCCATGTGGAGGACTTAAGAGAAACATTTGTTATATTGAGACAGTACCGGATGAAGCTTAATCCAAAGAAGTGTGCGTTTGGTGTGCGGTCTGGAAAGTTTTTGGGTTACATGGTAACAGAGCGAGGAATTGAGGTTAATCCAGAGAAGGTGCGAGCTGTTTTGGATATGCCACACCCTCGCACAGTGTGTGATGTTCAGGTGCTTACAGGTCGGATCGCATGTCTTAGTCGTTTAATTTCCAGGTCGGCAGAGAGGGGTGTCCCATTTTTTAGGGCGCTTCGGAAGGGATCCAAGTTTGAGTGGACAAAAGAAGCTGCGGGTGCGTTTGAAGAGTTAAAGTAGTACTTGGCCGAGATACCACTATTGACTAAGCCAATGCCTGGAGAGGACCAGTTCTTATACATATTAGTGGGAGAGGTCGCAGTAAGTTTGGTATTGATCAGAGAAGAGGCAGGCACACAAAAGCCTATCTATTATATTAGCAGGATGTTACGGGGAGCTGAGTCGAATATTCCAAACTAGAGACAGGAGGTTTTGCATTGATTTGTACGGCAAGGAAACTGCGACCATATTTTTTGAGCCATAGAGTGAAGGTGCGTACAGGTTTTGAGTAACCCAAGAGTATTTGGGAGATTGGTGAAGTGGGCTGTAGAGTTGAGTGAGTATGATGTGGTTTATGAACATAGGGTGGCTATCAAGGCGAAGGTGTTGGCAGATTTTTTACAAGAGATGGCACGACCAGCTGGTGTGGACGAGGAGGTAAAAGCGTGGACGATGTACACTGATGGTTCAACTATGGTGTCGGGAGAGGGGATGGGTAATGTGTTAACCAGCCCGGAAGGGGAAAATTTGGAGTTCGCAATCAAGTTGGGGTATAAAGCATCCAATAATGAAGCCAAGTACGAGGCTGTGTTGCAGGGTATTGACTCGCACGTATTTGTCACGATTTTTGTATATTTGGCTAGTGTTTTAGTTAGATTTGTTGTTAATTTTGGGTATAAGTTGGATTGATTTAGCATATTTTCGTATTTATGTATCTCCAACTTATTTTACCACATTTTATTTTTAAGGTGGACAAGTGTAGGCCCGCGAGTGGAGTTTCAAAGAAATTGGGCCCTGATTTGGTACATTGCAGCTGACAATGGGTATGTCATCCACACTGGGTTACCCAGTGTTAAAAATTCTGGCAGACACTTCTGTCCGAYCGGACAAGACCAGTGTCCGACCGGAGTAGAAGGCAGAAGGTTTCTGTCCGATCGGAMAAGACCTCTGTCCGACCGGACAAGTACGTTACGCACGCAGATTTTYGGGATTCGGCTGTTAYGAAATGGCTGAAGGCTGTTTAAAAATGCAGAGGAGGCTAGGGTTTCAAATCATTCACCCTTAGAGGCCTTTTGGAGGCTAGAGACACCACACAACACCCAAAGGTTGAGAGATTTGACACATCTCTCATACCTCTAGTATAAATCCGTGAAAGGYCGTATCAAGGTTCGATTGGCAGCAGCCATCATTCTTCGCTAGGAYTCTGGGCTCGTGACAAGTCTAGGGATTCTACRCAGCTCGGAGTGTTTTCGTTCRTCGCCATAACCCRTTGAAAATAGTTYAACGAATTGTAATCTCTAAACTCGTCTCTTSATTTGATTATTTTGAAAGTGGTTTTGTTAGGTATTGGGCTTGAACAATTGATAGTATGCTAGATGATGTTATGTTGGTAGAATGTTAAGGTTTGGTGATTTGGAATAATAACTTTGTGTTCYTGGAGTTTATGCAATTATGTTTGGCATATTTATGATAGAATGAACGATTGTCTTTGGTTAATCTATTGGTAGTTTATTGAACTTCGGAGATTAGTTTCTTGYTATTGTGTTTAGAATATCTTTATTTRGTATTATTATTAGATTGGTGAATCTTTTATCRTTTTAAATCCCTTGTCGAGAGATTGACACCCTCGAGACAAGAAGCTTTCGTTATTGCTTTTAAATATTGGAATTGAAACCTTTTCAAAAACCCCATTTGATCGTGTGTTATTAGATAGAGTTGTGATATTAGTATAATAAATATCGTTTAATCCGATTCCCATTCTTCGAGAGATCGACCCGAGTTAGCTTGCCTAGTCTACAAGTGATCCCGTGCTCTTGCGGGCGAACTTAAAACCTTACAAATGTAGACGCATTGGTTTAACCGGAATTTAATTTTGAAAGGAACACAAAAGTTCGGCTCAAAATTTAGCGCCGTTGCCGGGGAATGGCAAAGGTGATAATGATGTTTATTCGTGTTAATGCTTTCATGTCGATAATTGTATAATGTTCTTGGTTTGCCTCTCGATGCGTTGATTTGTTTATTGATGATGCGAGGTCGACAAAATCTTAGAGTAGAATCGACCTATTTCATCAATAGCATCGAACAAGTGACAAGACCGAAACCACTATTTCCTTCCACCAAAGGGAATCCAACCACTCGATGGAGTCAAGCGATGCGAGAGTATGATCCGGATGAGTTCTACTATGAGAAACTCCCGGTATTTCACTCCCGAGTGAGGATCCGTTCGATTTCATCCAGGAGTACGAAGCCGTAACAAGAACCTTCCCTCTCTTCGGCCTTACGAGGGATGAAGGGAAGGTGCGACTCTTCTTCTACACATTAAAGGGTCAGGCGAGAAAATCATTTATACATTCGGAGCCTGATTCCTCGGGAGTGTGGGAAGATGTGCACGATTGGTTCATGGAGACGTTCTGCTCATCTGAATGGATCCCAACTCCAAATTCTTACAATGTGAGATTCAAAGATCAACATGCCTCGCACAACCACTACAATCTGAGTTTTGAACCTTCATACGCTTCCTCCGCCTCGCCGTCATATTACACGGGATATGACTCGTATGCTCCATCCGAATTTAATTCTTCTTATCCGAGCTACGACTCTTATGTCCCTCCCGACTCGATTCCGTACTATCCGAGCCATAAAGAATATACGCTAGACGATCAATTTTTGGCACGGAAGCAAGACCTAGAAGCTGTGACCAATCATCATTGGGACAAACTTGCGCAATCAAATCAGATTTTGGCGCAATCGACTGAGCAACTCATGAATAATATGGAGATGATGTTGGGTCAAATGATGGCTTCTTTGGAAGAGAGGCTTGATTGCCTCTTCTACCGCCTCAACGTTAAGATTGATCAAAGCATCGGGTAGAACGCAATGTGGTTCGACAAACACAATCTCCTCCAAATCCGGTAA
>BMAC01000262.1:265868-277966 GCA_014905375.1 Phtheirospermum japonicum | reverse complement strand
TAGCGAGTACGGATCATTATCGAGTGGGACATCAGGATGATTGTAGATTTGTTGGCTTTCCAAGGAGTTTGGGACGGTCGATGATCATTCTTTATGTTCGACCGATTTCCTAGTCATTCCGGTGACCGAGCATTGTCCCACACTACGGCTGACTTTGGATCTCTTTTTGGTCATCGATTACTCACGTTTTTGACCTCCAAAGCCGAGTGGAGTATTTATTTCTCTCATCAAGAAGCTTGCTCATCGTGCCTACCTTGGTGGTTGTCATCGCCCGCTTTTGCTCTTGGAGAACACTAAGGCATGGCACGATCGCCATTTATTTCTGGATCCCGGATAACATAACTTTGTAAGTCGTCGAGCAAAAGACGTTAAAAATTGCACTTCTTGGGAGGTAACCCAAGGTATCATTTTTCTAGCTGAATTCAAATAAATAAATAAATAAATAACCATTTTTGTACATATTTTTGTTTTTGATTAACTTGAGTTGGATAGGTGTGGTAATGGTTTGTTGAGTTGTGCAGGAAAAGTGTGGAAAATGACGCTTTTCCACGGGCATCCGATCGGAGGAGAGGAACTGACCGATCGGACAAAGCACACAGGACTGCTGACCGACCGAATGAGAGAAGATGACCGGTCGGACGAAACACACTGGACTGTTGTCCGATCGGAGTGGTGCAGTGACCGGTCGGTGGAGGCAGTATACTTACTTGAAACCGTCCCTCCATTTGAAGAGTTCCATCTTTCCCTCTAGACGGCATGGAAACTTAGGCGGGCCCAAGCCCCAGTATTGTATCACTTTCTATCCCAACTCTCATTTTTCACTTTTAGTGATTGTGTTATGTGTTTTGTGCTTAAGTGTTTGTTAAACCATTCGACTAACTATTCGCATGACAATTGATTCGACGTTTTCCTTTTTCCTTGTATTGATATGTATAATAGCAATGCGGACATTGCTTAATTTTTTGTGTGGGGGGAGGATAGTCGTATTATGCATGCGTAGTCGTTTCGGTCGTATGGTTTTGTTTGAGTCTTTCTTTGTGACGATGTACGAACCAACCAATTATTTATGTCGACGTTTGTTGAGATTATTCCCATGCTTATTTGTGTTTGTAATGGCTTGCCTGTCGGAATCATGTATTGTGTGATCTATCGTTGGAGTCTTTTGAGCTTGTTTAGTGCAAAATTTTTCAAAACCTACTTATATATATATTTTAAAATAACACTTAGTCGTTATCAATTTTGCGAAGTTTTTTTTTTTAAAACTCGATCACCTTGTTTTCAAAAGTTTGAATAAAACCCTAGTAAGGAGCCTTGTGTGTTTATCAACATTTCATGCTTTGATTCGATTAGTGTTTTGAGAAGTCTCTAAAGTCGCATGTGTATATTTGGTTTTGGAAATGACGATAGGCACATATAAAACCCGATATAGGCTATATTCAGAAATAAAAACTACTATAAATTCCTAATGAGCCTCTTTGAGCCTTTACTTCGTCTCTTTGTTAGCCACGAGCTTAATTGTAGCTCTTATTTCATTTATATTTGTGAGATGAGAGTTTTATTTATCATTGGTTAATGTGATATGACGATTGTAGGGTGGGAATTAGTGGGATACTATTATAAATTTAAAAAAAAAAGAAGAAAGAAAAGAAAAAAAAAAAAGAAAAAAAATGGAAATTAAGGGTGCTTAAATTCATAAGAGCATCTACATGTTAAAAATAAAGCCTATTTATAAAGGCAAAATATTCGGGTTTTTGGGTTAGAAATAGTCTTAGTTATAAAAGGCTAAAAATAATGGTATATGGTTGTTTGGGAAGAATGAGGAGCAAAATTATGCTCTATGCTTAAAATTTTGGATTGAGTGAGTTATTGATTGCGTTTGTTCGCAAGTTAGCCACACATCTTTATATATGACATACCTTACCAAAGAGCCGACATTACAACCCTTAAAAGTCCTAATCCGATTCTTGACTGGATGTGCACACATATGCAATGTACGAGGCTTTAATTTTCACGAGTCGTTGAATGCATGTTTATGTTGATCCGAGCGTATACACTTATCTTTTGGAAAACACGAGCGAATGAGTGCACCATTATATATATTTCCCTTTTGTGAGGACGCATTCTTTTGATTTCAAGGTGAAAAGGTTACACGAGCTTAGCTTAAGAGTTTTCGACTAAAGTGTTTATATTTGTAAAACTATATTGTATGCACAACATGACTCTTTGATCTAGCTACTTTCACGCTTACGTGGTTTTGATTCTTTCGTTTGTTCGAGGACGAACAAACCAATAAAGCATGGGGTGGTTGACTCGCACGTATTTGTCACGATTTTTGTATATTTGGCTAGTGTTTTAGTTAGATTTGTTGTTAATTTTGGGTATAAGTTGGATTGATTTAGCATATTTTCGTATTTATGTATCTCCAACTTATTTTACCACATTTTATTTTTAAGGTGGACAAGTGTAGGCCCGCGAGTGGAGTTTCAAAGAAATTGGGCCCTGATTTGGTACATTGCAGCTGACAATGGGTATGTCATCCACACTGGGTTACCCAGTGTTAGAAATTCTGGCAGACACTTCCGTCCGACCGGACAAGACCAGTGTCCGACCGGAGTAGAAGGCAGAAGGTTTCTGTCCGATCGGAAAAGACCTCTGTCCGACCGGACAAGTACGTTACGCACGCAGATTTTCGGGATTCGGCTGTTATGAAATGGCTGAAGGCTGTTTAAAAATGCAGAGGAGGCTAGGGTTTCAAATCATTCACCCTTAGAGGCCTTTTGGAGGCTAGAGACACCACACAACACCCAAAGGTTGAGAGATTTGACACATCTCTCATACCTCTAGTATAAATCCGTGAAAGGTCGTATCAAGGTTCGATTGGCAGCAGCCATCATTCTTCGCTAGGATTCTGGGCTCGTGACAAGTCTAGGGATTCTACACAGCTCGGAGTGTTTTCGTTCGTCGCCATAACCCGTTGAAAATAGTTCAACGAATTGTAATCTCTAAACTCGTCTCTTCATTTGATTATTTTGAAAGTGGTTTTGTTAGGTATTGGGCTTGAACAATTGATAGTATGCTAGATGATGTTATGTTGGTAGAATGTTAAGGTTTGGTGATTTGGAATAATAACTTTGTGTTCCTGGAGTTTATGCAATTATGTTTGGCATATTTATGATAGAATGAACGATTGTCTTTGGTTAATCTATTGGTAGTTTATTGAACTTCGGAGATTAGTTTCTTGTTATTGTGTTTAGAATATCTTTATTTGGTATTATTATTAGATTGGTGAATCTTTTATCGTTTTAAATCCCTTGTCGAGAGATTAACACCCTCGAGACAAGAAGCTTTCGTTATTGCTTTTAAATATTGGAATTGAAACCTTTTCAAAAACCCCATTTGATCGTGTGTTATTAGATAGAGTTGTGATATTAGTATAATAAACATCGTTTAATCCGATTTCCATTCCTCGAGAGATCGACCCGAGTTAGCTTGCCTAGTCTACAAGTGATCCCGTGCTCTTGCGGGCGAACTTAAAACCTTTCAAACGTAGACGCGCATTGGTTTAACCGGAATTTAATTTTGAAAGGAATACAAAAGTTCGGCTCAGGTATCAAAATGAAGAATGATCTGGGAGCACGAAAGTTGTGGGCATACACGGACTCTCAGCTAATAGCTCGTCAGTTCGATGGTTCTTTTGAGGCTAAGGAAGAGCGGATGGCGGTGTATTTGAATAAATTACGCAAAGAGTTAGCACGTTTTGAGGAGATTAAACTGGAGCATTTACTGCGAGCTGAAAACACTCAGGTAAATCAGCTCGCTCGGATAGCAGGAGCACTGGGGACTTTTGATACTCGGAAAGTCACATTGATGGAGTTGGGCCATAGTAGCATGGAAAAAGGGAAGGAGATTATGGACGTCGAGGTGAAAGATGATTGGCGCACACCTATATGGGATGTCCTTGGTAAAGCAAAGGAAGGTGTAGAGAGACTGGCAACAAAGGAGGCTAGAATGGCAGCTCGTTTTTGTGTGGTAAATGAGGAACTGTATAAAAGGTCGCGCTTCGGACCTTTTTTAATGTGTTTGGCTAAAGAACAAGGGTTGGAGGTGCTGAGAGAGATACATGAGGGTTATTTTGGCGATCATGCGAAGGGACAGGCGTTGGTGGGCATAACGTTACGGGCTGGTTTCTTTTGGCCAGGGATGAAAGCCATGGCTAGCGATCTGGTGCGAACATGTAAGAAGTGTCAAATGCATGCACCGGTTATCCATATACCGGCAAAAGAGATAATTGTTATGAGCTCGCCGTGCCCATTTGCGCAGTGGGGGATTGATATTGTAGGTCCTTTTTCAAAGACTCAGGGTAACAAGGAAAATCTAGTTGTGGCAATTGATTATTTTACGAAGTGGGTGGAGGCCGAAGTTGTCACAGGCATAAGCGAGCGACACATGATGGATTTTATTCTTAACAATATATTTTGCAGGTTCGGTGTGCCGCGAGTGTTAGTGTCTAATAATGGGACCCAATTTAATGGGAGAAAGATTCAAAAGTGGTGCAAAGAGATGGAAATGAAGCAACGATTTGCTTCTGTGGTACATCCTCAAACTAATGGGCAAGTGGAGGTTACTAACCATATAATTGTGCAGGGACTTAAGTTGCGATTGGACAAAGTTGACGGGCTTTGGGAAGAGGAGCTCGCATCAGTTCTGTGGGCTTATCGAATAACTCCCCGAGCCTCCACGGGAGAGTCTCCGTTCATCTTGGTGTATGGTATGGATGCGGTTATTCCAGCAGAGATAGTGGGAGGCTCATAGCGTTTGGTGAAATTCAATGTGGAGGATAATGAGTGGTTAGACAAAGGATACAAGCTGCTTTCAGCAAGCGGGTCAAGCATCTTTGTTTTCAGGTCGGTAATTTGGTGTGGAGGCGAGCTGACGCGCTACATTTGACTAAGAAGTTGGAGCCAAATGGGGTTGGGCCATTCATGGTAGTGAAAGTGTTGCGAGGAGGCGCGTATATACTTGAGGATGCAGCTGGAAAAGTCTTGCCTAGAAGCTGGAATGTGTGTCACTTGAAAAAATATTATGCCTAGAGGGCGGATTAGGGTGTTTCAGCAGGAGAAGGTAACTCTAGACCGGAGGGCATTTCTCCCGAGCAAGGTTAGTGATGAGAAGTTGTGTTTGTGAAGTTGTGCTTTTATGATAAGATGTATTTTTGTGGCGGGAGAAGGTAACTTTAGACCAGAGGGCACTTCTCCTGCACAGAGTTAGTGATGAGAAGTTGTGTTATGAAGTTGTGTTTTTATGAGAAGTTGTATTGCTGTGGCGGGAGAAGGTAACTCTAGAACGGAGGGCACTTCTCCTGCACAAGAGTTAGTGATGAGAAGTTGCGATGTGAAAGTGTGTTTTGTGATAGGAGGTTGTAGTGTTGTGGCGGGAGAAGGTAACTCTAGAACGGAGGGCACTTCTCCCGCACAAGAGTTAGTGGTGAAATTCCGTGTTGAGACGTTGTGTTTTTGTGGCGGGAGGAGGTAACTCCGGACCGGAGGGCACTTCTCCCGCATAAAGTTTGTGTTTTGGGAGTTGAGTAATTCTCGTGATATATAATAAATGAAGTTGCGCGAGCTATTTTGATTTTCTGTGGCTAAGTGGTTGTGATATTTGACTTACATGTTTTTCTCATGACATTTTGAATGAGTGTTTTTATGCGAGCTAATACGTTTTGAATGCTGGTTAGTTACATTGTTTATGGGTTATGATTCGATTGTTTTTGGGATCTTGCGATCTCATGGGGTGAAGTGTGACTGGTGGTGATTTTGTACGACCTATATTAGCTTATGGGTTTATTTTTTATGTGGATTGTGGTTTGATTTTTGGATAAACTTTAAAGTGCAGGATTGTGAACTGGTAAGTTATGCATAAAATTGAAAAGTGTTTGTAGGAATAAAAGATTATTTATACAAGATTGATAGCATGAGTACAAGTTTTTTAGACAGTTTTATCAGAAGCTGCAGGGGGAGGATTTTTAATGCTGGGTTCAGGTGCGGGTAGTAGGTCGTCCAACGACGCCTTTAGCTCGGAGAGTAGCCCGATAGATATGACAACTTGGTTTTGGCACGATAACCACCACTTCGTATCAATTGGTTGTGTCCAATCGCCTTTGAAGCTGCTAAAGGGGGTTAGTTTGTTGATGAGAGCTGGGACGTCGGGGATGTAGGTGACATTCAGAGCTGTGACTTCCTCTTTGATCATCCCGGCAGCTGTGAAAAGCCATTCTTGAGCACCAGCAGCCATCATGCCAAAGTAGATGGAGGACTTCTCGAATGCCGCTACGAGCTCCTTCCTGTAGGCATCGATGAACTTCCTGCCAGTTGCACTTGTGAGGAAGGTCCGCCGACCTTCAGACACGCCCTCTTCGCGAGCTGTTTCTACCTGTTCTTGGAGCTTCTGATTGTAGTGTGAGCTCCCAGGCCTATTTTTGCGTGTCGAGCTCGTTGCCTGTACGAACTCCCTCGTCCTTCAAGATGTTTACTTGGCTCTTCAAGATCAGTATTTCTTCTTCACGAGCCTTTAACAACTTGATCGCACCATCCAGTTCCCCTTGTGTTAGCGATAGCTGCCACGTTTGTTGTTCTGTTTGGGCAGTCAGCTCGTCGCATGTCTTTTGGAGTTCGCTCTCCGCTGATCGAGCCATTAACTCTTCAGACAGTTTGGAAATGGGGTTCAGCTGCATCGTAACATTTTATGAGATCTGCAAGTGAAAATGGTGTTAGAGAGAAGGATTTTTTCGGAGTCTACCTGTTTGGTTATGCGATCGTTAAGGAAGGCCTGGATCTCCTTAGCGTTGTCACACTGAGCTAGTCCTTTGCTCAGGTCAGGCGAGCTAGCGGAGGTTGCGACATGGGTCTTCTGGAGGCGTCGACATTTTGGTTCAAGAGGGCTTGGACTCCTGGCAGCCGGTTTCAGGGGGCGTTTCCCCTTCGCCTTTTCAAATCGCTTTATTATTGGAATCTCCTCTATGTAGTGCCTCATCTACGTTGGCTGGAGGAGGTATTGGAGCGACGACGGGCTGAAGAGAAGGTTGTTCTTTAGTTGTCTCAGAGCGAGCTGCGGCACAGCTGTTGATGAACGCAACTGCAGTGGTAAGAAAAAAATGTTATTATTCAGTTTTAGCAAAAAGGACTGATGTATAATTGTAAGACTTGGAGAACCTACTAAACTCAGACTCAGTAAGGGAAATATCTGGTTCGGCTGGGCGAGAGTCAATGCCCACATACCGGAAGACATCAGATCGGCTGGTAAGCAGCACCATGTCGAATGGGCGCTTGCTCGATTTTGCGAGCTGATCAGAACATTTTTTGTATAGAGCGGGAAGATATTTGGGGCTGGGAGTAGGGGATTGTTTTGGTGTGTGGTCTTGTTGTTTGGTTAAAAAGGGCCATCCCTTAGTGTTGTGTAAAAAGAAAAAAAATTCTCTTCCACTCAGGTACTTTATTTGGAGGATTCACTAAGAAGCGAGCTCTGCCAGTGCGAGTAGAAAGATAGAAGGAATGACTCTGGTATTTTATTTGATAACAGAAATGGAAAAAATCTGGATCGAGCTGTGTCTTATAATATTTACATAATATGATATAGCTCGCTAGGTATTTCATGG
Organism: Phtheirospermum japonicum; assembly: GCA_014905375.1. Taxonomy (NCBI): domain Eukaryota; kingdom Viridiplantae; phylum Streptophyta; class Magnoliopsida; order Lamiales; family Orobanchaceae; genus Phtheirospermum; species Phtheirospermum japonicum. Next base: position 270,315 of record BMAC01000262.1, on the reverse strand, counting down.
AGTTAGGGGTCAGTTGTAAGAGGGGTATTTTGTACAAGAGAGAGATTTTGATATAAAAAGGATGTGGGGGAAATCTGAGGCCCACCCTAAGTAGCTCGTCAAAGAGACTTATGTGATTGGGGGATGGGTTCAAGGGGTCCATGTGAGGGATGTCTGGTAAAACCATTTTTGCACTCTCGGGTAGGTTAAAGGTTTGTTTAAATTCTTCTAGCTTCTCCGAGTCGGGAAGTAGCCAGTAATTATCTTTAATTTCCCTAGTGACAAGGGATGAAGAAGGTATGTCGGTGGCCTTTACGGAGCGAGCTACGGATACTGGATTTTCCATAAAATTCTCGCAGGATGATGGATTGCTAGGTTTTGATAGTGGGATGCCCTCTGGGATAGTTACGAGGGCTAAAGAGTTAGGAGAGTTTTCAGATATGTTGTCCACTAAAGCTTGGGCCTCGGTATGCGCTCTAGTTTCAGCTTCTAATTCTGACCAACTGACATCGCCCTCTAGCTCATTGCGAAGGCCGGGAGGGGGAGAATCTATCTGTTTTCGTCTTCTCTTAAAAAGATAGGAGTTTTCAGTATGGTTTGATTCAGGGGAAAGGCTTCAGCTTTGAGAATTGGGGTTAGAGGATGCTAATTCCATCGTAAATTAAACAATACAATGGGAGGGGATAACACAGAATAACAATAACTCAGCAAATGCAATTACATTTCTAAATAGTGAGGTTAAATTATTGTAAAAGAGAAGAGATCTAGGGACTTAACATTTTCGGAGAACTGGAGGTCGGTGTAAAGTGGTGCGCTATTGATAAATTTTTTAGAACCTGCTGGGTAATGAACTTTGTTGCAGAGAAAAAATGGCATCCCCTTTTGCTTGTAATTGTGTAAAGTGATGACTGGAGGGAGAGAAAGGGGTTTTTGTGTAAAGCGGTGTAAAAAGTTGATGGGACAGATAGGAGCAGGGATATGTGTAGGGTTTCAAGGAATGTTTTGGGCCCACTATGTTTATTATACTACGAGAATGGGGGAAGGTGACACGTGCCCGACATGGCATCAGTCTACATTTAATGAAACTTAAAAGGGATGGGATGGACAGAGAAAGGTGTGTTTTGACTTTTGGGGCTGTTTATGATCGCATTTTTGAGATTATTGAGTCCGAATATGATTTCAAGTCGGAGGATAATAGTTGTGTGGTTTCAGGTCGTCATATATACAGTTGGGGACTTGGTCTGGGGACTTGCAGGTCGTCCCTTGCGAGGTGATCATGCTATCTTAAAAGAAGCGAGCTCAGTGAGTTGAACTTTTGTAGGTCGCGGGTGTACTTGGTAATTTATAGTGGGATGATTGGTACTTCAGCTCGATTTGCCGAGTTGTGTGATTCTAAGAAACGGTTTGGTAAAGTGGAGTAGTGATTTATTTATGTGTTTATGTTTTATTATTATTTTTAGTGGTTGTTGTGCTCTTTTGATTCTGTTTTACATGTCCTACCTAATATCGTGCCTCAATCAACTAGAACATGGGGGACTAGCTGATACAGACCAAAATGTCCATACGTAATATTATTTGATATATAAGGGTATTTGTGGTAAGTGACCTCATTTCCTAGAAAGGGTGTTCTTCTGGGAGGTGAGCGAACAGAGTGGTCTCTTTGGAGAAGTGGGCGAGTTGGTTTGTGGAGTAGCGACCTGGAGTACGAGGATGAGTTCTCATATAGGGTCGCGACCTCTTGTGTTTTGTGTAGTGTTTGAGCTCGGTTGTGGGCTTTGTGAATGTCAAGCCTGTGGGCTTAAATGTGAATGGTTTATGGAGTCCCGGCGGACTATATGGAAAAAATACCAGGCCCAGGCTTATTAAGGTAAGAGATTTATTGTTTATGGGAACTTGACATATAGGAAGAGTCCTAATTCTGAGTCGGATGTAGTGTTGTGGTATTTATGGAATTATGATGAGAGAAGGAAACCCTTGACTTGGGGAATACATCTCTTGTCTGTATAAAAGGAGGTGCATACTCTCATTCTTTTAGGTTGATCTTGCTTTTATCGTATTATTGGCTTGATATAGTAGTGTGAGTGTTTTGAGTTGTGACTTGCTTTTGACATAAGCATCGGAGGATCTTGACGGGTTCGAAATCCGACCTATCCGAGGTGCTGTTTTGCAGGACCAGCGAGGTCGCTAGGAGATTCTGAGGTTAGTACCCCATATTCTTGGTAACTAATCGATTTGGATTTCTCACTGACGGAGAGCAATTTCCCTCGGTATTTTCCGAGGGAAATATATTCCTTCGGTTTTTTCATCAGAAACACGGCGCCAATTTTTGCCGCCAAACATACCGATGGAAATACCGAGGGTTTTACGAGGGAAATATATCCGAGGGAATAAATCCCTCGGTTTTCCGAGGGTACATATGACTCCCTCAGTTTTTTGTTATTATTATTTTTAGAAAAAATTAAAAAAACCGAGGGCAAGCTCGGTGCCTTCGGAAAACCGAGGGTTTTTTGGGACCCTCGGTTTTGTTTTTATTTTTATTTATTTTTTTAAATTAACAAAACCGAGGGAGACATAAATACCCTCGGAAAACCGAGGGTTTCTGTCCACTCTCAGTTTATTTTTATTTTTATTTATTTTTTTAAAATTAAAAAAACGAGGGTGACATAAATACCCTCGGAAAATTGAGAGTTTTTTGCAACCCTCGGTTTTTTTTTTAATTAACAAAAACCGAAGGTGACATAAATACCCTCAAAAAACCGAGGGTTTTCCTCGGTTTATTTTTTTATTTTTTATAAAAATTAAAAAAACCGAGGGTGACATATATACCCTCAAAAAACCGAGGGTTTTTTGAAACCCTCGGTTTATTTATTTATTTTTTTAAATTAAAAAAATCGAGGGTTTTTTTGCGACCCTCGGTTTTATTTAATTTAGAAAAAAATCGAAAAATATAGAAAAAAAAATAGAAAAATCATAAAAATCAAACCAATCCTATCATCTTAGGCACGTGGGGTGGTTTTGACCCGACTTCGATCTAAAGATACCAACGAGCACGTGCGTATCCACACGTGTCGTGGGATTCGACCAACAACAAGATACGATCGATCATTCAACTCCTTCGGTTGGAAACGCGAAGCGACGAATCATCGTGATTTTGCCGAGAGGGCGATGGGTGCGTCTCGGCATCGTGGAATCACGAGGGTCGAGCGTCGATCGTTTAGCACGCATTTTCTATTTTTTTTTGATTTTAAATAAAAAATTGAAAAAAACTCGAAAAATAGAAAAATTAGTAAGAAAATACAAACGAAACCCAAGAAACTAAGACCGGGGCGGGGAGGGGTGCGTCTCGGCATCGTGGAACCACGAGGGTTGGTCGTCGATCGTTTAGTATGCGTTTTCTATTTTTTCTCGATTTTAGATGAAAAATGGAAAAAAAACTCAAAACGAAGCCCAAGAAATTACGACCGTGGAGGGGAGAGATGCAATCTCGGCGCCCCGGAAACAAATTCTATTTTTTTTCTATTTTTATTTATTTAAAAAAAAAAGAAAACTCAAGTCGGATTAATTCCCTCGGTATTCCGAGGGACCCTATGCCCTATGTCTTATCTGCGCAGCCGAAAAAGAAGAAAAAAGAGCAAGACGAAAAAAAAAAAAAGAAGATGGAGCAACACTGAGCCACCGCTCCTTGTTCCGTCGAGCCGAGCCCACCGCAGCCAGAAGGAGCCAACTGCTTGCCGTCGAACCACCGCCGTCTGCCGTCCCGCCGAGCCACCTTGTCCGAAGGTCTCCGCCTTTGCTGCTTGCCATCGAGGCCACCGCCGCTGCCTATCGTCAGAGCCTCTGCACCGTCGCTGCCCTCCGCTCCGTCGTCGAGCCACCTTGTCCGAAGGTAAGTTTTTCGATTGCTTTTTTTTTTGTTTGTCTGTGTGATTTCCATTCACGGTTTTGGGTTCAGGCGGGTTGAGTAAGATGATGGCTTATGTTATGGGGTTTGGGCTCACGGGTTTGGTTCTAGGATGGCTATGGTGATTGGCAGTGACCAACACCAATTTTCGAGTGTGTTTTGGGTGTGTTAGTAATTAGGTTTTTTAATTAGGGTTCAACTTAGGAATTAACTCTTAATTAGGGATCAATTTTGGACTGATCAATTAATTAGGGTTTCAATTTAGCAATAATTACATAATTAGGGTTTCATTTAGGAATAATCAAGTAATTAGGGTTCAAATTAAGAATAATCAATTAATTAGAATTCAATTTAGGAATAATTTCCTAATTATGATTCAATTTAAGAATAATCAAGTAATTAGGGTTTAGTTTAGGAATAATCACGTAATTAGGGGTTCAATTTAGGAATAATTTTCTAATTAGGGTTCAATTTAGGAATAATCACGTAATTAGGGTTCAATTTAGGAATAATTATATAATTAGGGTTCAATTTAGGAATGAATTTCCTAATTAGGGTTCAATTTAA
>BMAC01000262.1:246701-265843 GCA_014905375.1 Phtheirospermum japonicum | reverse complement strand
TTACGGCGCCGGCCGGGAGGTGTTGTCCCTCCAATAGCGGGTTTTCAATTTTTTTTCTAAAAACGTGATAGGGTGTCACGTGGTTTTATTTAAGTTTTCAAAATATTTTTAAAAAATGTGACGGTGGTAATTGCTTATTTGGAACCTTGGCGAAGTGACGCGATGCATATAGATCACTTGTTTGAGAATTAATATCAAATAGAAAAATTTGAAACTAAGTTTTGAATTATTTCAATATTCCTTAGACCCGTTTGAGATTTAGTATCAAATATAGAGTTTGATACTAAATTTCGAATTGTCCCATTTTGGACAGTTTGAGAATATGACTTGTAGTATGGTTATCTTATGTATATGTTTTTTTTTTTTTTAAGTTTTGAGATTTTTTGTTCTGCATCTCTCTAATTGTTCTCGGGTGCACTGAAATATACGTGTACTACGAGAACTGAGGGGAGGTGCTCCCAAAATTTTGAATCTAAGAAAAATGCATATTTTAAGATAATACATACTACTAAATGTCACGTTCTTGAATGGGTTAGAAGCCTTACCAATTATAACTCTAATTACACATTCTTCTCGTAATGCTGCCAAAATTTTGCCACCTTCTTTAATTCTAGAACACGCTTAACACTCAAGAATCTTAGGATGACTGATGATCGTAGTTGGATGTACAAATGGGATATTTCCGGATTTCTAGAACACGCTTAACACTCAAAAATCTGGCAACCGTATAATATTAGGATGAGTTCCGATCGTAGTTGAATGTACGAGCAAATCAACGACGACTATTTATCCTCAAAATTCGTGGAAGGACTTGAGAGTTTTATTAAATTTACGCAAGCACATTCCGCTCATAAGGACGAATAGAGACTGAAATGTTCTTGTAATCGTAGCAGATGTAGGAATAGAATCTACCTGGACGTTGATGAGATTAAGTAACACCTGGTGAAACACGGGTTCGTGATGAATTACTATAGATGGATTTACCACGGAGAAACCCGGCTCGCCACCTCTGGACATCATCACGATTTTCATGATGGAGGGCCCTCTTACATCCCTTCTGAAAAATCATCAAACGCGTACATTAATATGGTTCAAGATGTAGCTGGTCCCGATTTTAATGTGGTGGCCGATGTGGAAGAGTCGTCGAACGCTGAGGCTCAAAAATTTTACAACATGTTGACAGCTGGAAATCAGCCATTGTATCCGGGGTGCGAAGCACATACTCAGTTGTCATTAGTTTCCCGTCTCATGAATTTTAAATTAGAGAATCACATGTCTCAAAAGTGTTATGATCAATTGAGTGAATTAATCAAGGAGATTGTACCGAAAGACAATCTCGTACCCGATAACTTCTACAACAGTAAGAAGTTGTTAAGGGGTATGGGCTTACCGGTCGAGAAGATAGACTGCTGCAAGAATAATTGTATGATCTACTGGAGAGATGATTCTGATTTGACAAGTTGCAAATTCTGCAATGAACCTTGGTTTAAACCTGTTCCTCACGGAAAAACAAAACGACAAGAGGCTCGTATCGCGTACAAGAAGATGTAGTATTTTCCATTAACTCCTCGTCTTCAGAGGTTGTACGCATCTAATGACACAACGAAAGATATGAGATGGCATGCTGAACATGTGGTTGAAGACAATGTTATGCGCCACCCATCCGACTCAGAAGTTTGGAAACATCTCAATGAGACTACTCCAAGCTTTGCGGCTGAAAGTCGAAACGTGAGATTGGGTCTTTGTACAAATGGTTTTCAACCATTTGGAAGTTTTGGAGCACAATACTCATCGTGGCCCATCATAGTCACACCCTACAACTTGCCTCCTTGGATCCTGAGCGTTCTTGTACCAGGGCCAAAGAATCCAAAAGACAAACTTGATGTGTTTCAAGCTCTAATCGCCGAATTAAATCAGTTGTGTACGGTTGGGGCTCCCTCGTACGATATATCTAAGAAACAAAATTTTCAATTGTGAGCAGCCCTTATGTGGACAATCAGCGATTTCCCTGCGTATTCTATGTTGTCCGGATGGAGTACGGCCGATCAAAAAGCTTGTCCTTACTATATGGAATGGTCAGATGCCTTCACTCTTAAGTGTAGTGGGAAGCAATCATGGTTCGACAATCATCGAAAATTCCTTAAGCATGATCACCATTTTCGAAAAGATAAACGACGATTTCGAAAAAGAAGATCTATCGAGACTCCACCGCCGGAAGTGCGCTCAGGTATAGAAGTTTTGGCAGAAATAGAAAGATTGGGGCTTCTGAAAGTCACTGAACTGAATGCGGCCCTCTTTATCGCGCAAATATCCCGAACGTCTGGTTGGAGAAAATGAAGCATTTTCTGGGATCTCCCATATTTTAGGACAAATCTAATTCGTCACAAGTTAGATGTTATGCACATCGGAAAAAATGTGTTTTACAATGTTTTCCATACGGTGATGAATGTCAAAGGGAAGACCAAGGACACACATAAATCTAGGGAAGAGTTGAATGAGTATTGTAATCGCTCAGAGTTGGCACCAGATTGTTCAGGAAAGTATCCTAAAGCCTTTTACACACTTGATAAGCCGTCGAAAGCTACCGTTTGCGATTGGGTCAAATATCTTCTATTCCCAGATGGGTACGCATCAAATTTGGGGCGTTGCGTCGACAAGAAGGAATCTTATTTGATCGGGATGAAGAGTCATGATTGTCATGTATTCATGCAGAGGTTGATACCAATAGCCTTTCGTGAACTGCTTCCTCCGAACGTGTGGAAGGCTCTAACCGAATTGAGTTTGTTTTTCAAGGATATCACATCAAAAGTTATTCGCACCGAAGATATGAGTCGACTTGAACGTGACATTCCGTTAATATTGTGTCAACTGGAACTGATCTTCCCTCTAAGTGTCCCATTCATCTTGCCTATGAAGCGAGAATTGCTGGCCTAGTACAGTATAGATGGATGTACCCGTTCGAGAGGTATCTTCGCAAACTAAAGAACTGCGTGAAAATAAGGCGAGTGTTGAAGGGTCTATAGCAAACGCATATCTGGTCGACGAGGCATCAAATTTTAGTTCGTACTATTTTGAAGATCACGTTTCAACTAAAAGAACAAATTTGCCTAGAAATGACGACGGTCAGAATTATGTGGATGACGATGATAAAATTCCCTCGGTATTTAAGAAATATGGAAAGACGTTTGGTAAAAAGGGAAAAAGAATTCTAAGCGAAACAAAATACAACGCCGCAAGGATATACGTGTTGCTAAATTGTGTGGAGGTCGAAGAATATGTTAGGTATGAATACTCATTCTAATTTATAATGTCAATTTATACATATATATAAATGTACTAATACTTTTTCCTCAATTGTGTAACATTATATGTAGTATTTATACAAAGAGCATTCAACGTCTCCAACCGAACATTAATGATGATAGGATCAACGAAAAATTGGAAAATGAATTTGCCAATTGGTTCAAAGATTACGTAAGACGTTTGATACCGAGATGCATATCATATAATTATTGTATCTATTTATATAATATATTTCCGAAATTGAAAATAATTTGTCAATATCATAGGCTAGAGATCGTTTGAACAATGTGATCGACGTGAAAATTAGGAGTCTATCTGAGGGTCCATTAAGATGTGTGAAAACGTATACCGGATGTAAGATAAATGGTTATAGATTTAACACATTGGAGCACGGATCTAACAAAGAAACACCGAGCAGTGGAGTATGTATTAAAGGGTCAACTTATGGGGCAAACGAATATGATTATTACGGTCGTCTTTTAGAAATTGTGCAGCTTGAATACACCGGCCGAACGGAGAAAAATACACTATTGTTCAATTGCGAATGGTTTGATCCAACAACTGCAGGCACAAAAGTCCATCCAAATTATAAGATTGTCGATATCAATCATAAGTGTAGGTTCAATCGATATGAACCTTTCATACTTGCTTCCCAAGCTACACAAGTATACTATTGTGCATACCCAAGTTTGAGACGAGATAAACTGGACTGGTGGGCAACGTGTAAAATCAAGGCGAGATCAAATGTTGAGTTTATCGAGCCTCTATCAGAAGAATCATTTCAAGAGGAAGCTATAGATACACGCAATCCGATTTAACTCGACGATGTCAATTTTCAGTTGCACGACCTTAATGATAATTACATGGAGGAACTTGGTAACGAGACAAATGATGATACAGAAGAAGAGTTACTTACCGATCAAGATACAGATGAAGATGAGTTTGGTGATACCTTTAATAGTAGTGAAAGTGATTAGTTTGGTTGAAATATATGTAGTTTATTCTTATTGTAAAACACACATTTTTTTATAACTATTTTTTTTTTTAATTTGGATTTATTAATACGTTTGGTGTATAATATATACTGGTATTTTGTAAAATTCTCGTATTATTATCTAATAATTTTATCAGATGCCGTTGCGTTGAGTTTTCGGTAGCGTGGGTCGATCAGATACTCCTTCGGCTAATCGTTTAGATGATTTCGACACCGACTACATGGGTCTCGGTACTGATCATTCAGCGCATACACCTTATCAGACCCCGATGCAGACCCCGACGCCAACGTCGCACACACCATCACAGAACCCGTCCGATGCGGTACATCACGACGGCAGTTGGTCCCCCCCCTGAGGGGTGGATTTCAGGTTTATATTGCAGGGAAGAATTAAGTAAATCAATGATTTTAAATTTATAATTATCATTATGATTAAATTTTATTCGTAACAAAAAAAAAACACAATTGAATACAGGCTGCACAGCAGACGGGGCAAGGTGGCCACTATACTCCGGGAGATTTTCGAGAAGGATCTCCATCCCGCCGGGTGGTGCTATAAGGCGGTCCCTAAGGAGACTAAGGAGTTCTGGTGGAAGATGTTTAAGGTAATTATTATTTTATGTCCAAATTTTTTTACATTTACCGTAAATACACAATCATATATATGTATCAATTGAATTGTAATTATTGTTTTATTTTTGCAGGAGGTTTGTTATTGGGACCCGGAGGAGTATAGTGATGGACAGATACAGGTTGTATTTCTTTCGATGATCGGGGAGATTTACGGGAGGCCGCTTAACGAGTATAAGCAGTATATTGCCGCCCATGGTGGTGGGAGGCCTAAATGCCTCCTCGAGAAGGTCTATAGGTAAACGATTATGTTATATGTTTTCTTATTAAATTAGAATTTTTTATTTATAACATATAATTTATACCATCTTATATATCATGCATCTCAACTAGGGCTTGGAAGTTCAAGTGGGATAAGACCGAGAACAATGCCAAATCCGAGCAGTGCAGCAAGAACAGGAGGAGCGAGCCTGCTGGGCCGGGTACCGGGATGTCGAAGCACACGGGGGAGCTAGATCTAGTATTGATTATGCTTTGGATATCGGAAGTAATTTTAGAATATAGTTATATAATATTTATTTGTTTAATTTTAATGTTAATTATTTGAAAATTCTATTTGGATACAAGAGCGGGAGACGGGTGAGCCGACTAAGGTGTACGATGTTTTTGTACGTACGCACCAAAACAAAGACGGCGCGTGGATCGATATGAGATCTAGTATTATTAATGTGAGTCTCTTTTTTATTTTTAACTTATTCTTTGATTTTAATGTAGAATTTTAATAACGAGTTGTATTTCAGGAGGAGTACGAGCGACAGCTGACCCAGGAAAAGGAACGTGCGTCGTCTTCCCAGGAGGCGAGTAGCGAGGTTGACCATGACCGAGTTTTCTTAGGCGTCATCGGGACGAGCAAGGGACGGCATTACGGCACCGGCGCGTATGGGAAGGTGGTGGCTGCTGCGAAGGGTTTTTTCATTGGCCGCTCTTCTTCCACCTCCTCCCAGGATGATAGGACCCGAGAGATCAAGGAGTAGCTCCAATATCAGAGGGTGGAGCTCGAGCCGATGCAGCAGCAATACGCCGAGTCTGAGCGATGATGTGCGAAAGAGCATGAGGAGTAGCGCCTGCAGCGGGAGGCAGAGTGTGAGGAGCAGCGCCGGTAGCAGGAGGCAGAGCGTGAGGAGCTGCGCCGGCAACAGGAGGCATTTCAGGCGCGGATGGATGCCTAGATGGCTGACATGTGTGCTCGTTTCCAGTAGCAGTACCCCCCTTCCCATCCATAGGACAGTTTGATTTTTATATAAACTTTGTTACTGTGTCGAGCGCATGTAATAATTCTTAAATTTTCAAATATTTTTATAATAATTGGTTTATTTATTTGTCTTTTCATTAATGATTTTTTTCAATTTTTTTGGGAATTTTAATAATAACAAGAATTAGAATTAAAATTGAAAATTAAAAACTATTAAAAAAAGAAAACCGAGGGGAAAATCCCTCGGAAACCCCTCGGAAAAATAAAAAAAACTTATTAAAAAAATAAAAACCGAGGGTAAAATCCCTCAGAAATATCAAAAACCGAAGGAATAAACTGCCCTCGGTATTCCAAGGGAAAATACAACCCTCGATTTTCCAAGGGAACTTAACCCCTCGGATTTCCGAGGGGATAAGAGGCCCTCGGTTTTCTGAGGGAATATACTGCCCTCAGTTTTCCGAGGGAAATTAACCCCTCGGTTTTCCGAGGATAATTTCCCTCGGTATTCCCTCGATTTTCCAAGGGTTGTACGGTGGATTTTTCCGAGGGTTCAGACCCTCGGTTTTACCCTCAGTTTATTTTTCTGAGGGAAATTGCCCCTCGGAAATTTTTTACCGAGGAGGGTTTTTCCGAGGGAATGGTTCCCTTGGTTTTTCCCTCGGTTTCGCCCAAAACCGAGGGAAAAATCCCTCGAAAATCTGCTGTTTTTTTTGTTGTGTACATGCTAAATTTTGCAGAGCTGTTAAATAATTATTTAATAATTATATAATAAAACTTCTCCGATGCATCATTGTTAATACTATATTTATTGGCAGATTATTATTTAACTTTTGAATATAATAAGGACAGAGAAGTCAAATGATTGGATGATAATTTTTTAATTATTGTAGACATTGTTAAGAGCAATGTTTAAAACTCAACATTGATATTGATAATTTTAAGCATTTAATGTGCCACATAATCAATTTTGTCATTTGTGAGTTTTTTACTTTCAACATTGTTGCATTGGAGATGCTTTAAAATTCGAAAGATGAATGTTGAGTCTCTCTCTCTCACACACACACACACGAATCAAACTTTTAGTTTCCTCTTTTCAAAATTAAAATCAAGTTTAAACAATGCGCGTCTACGTTTTGAAAACAAGTTCACCCGCAAGAGAACGAGGTCACTATAGGCCGGCAAGTTAAACCGAGTCGATTATTCGGAATTGACGGAGTTTATCATAAGAAACACAAGTTATAATACTAAACATGAGAACAAAAAGGGGTTTTTGAGTTGAAGACTTGAACAACTAAGTCTTAAAACTATTCTTGCAAAGAGAGTGTCAATTTCTTTGCAAGAACTTAACAACTAATATATAAACTCAGTTATAAGCTATTGAGAAATTAACGAAAAGGATATAACACTGCCTATCATTTATGTATTTGATCGAACACTTGGAGTTCATTAATATAATAATATCGAACACTAAACTAACAACCAATCATAATGGAAGATATTAACAAATTAACTAACAAAATACTTATCATAAAAACCAAATCATTCATAAGGAATTCAGAATCAATGACCCAATACTCAATTCCAAACAAGAATTACTTCTGAAAAGATTCAAAACCACTATGTATATAAAGAGTTTAGAGATTACTAAATTCGAACGAAAGTACGATCAACTAGAGCGGTGAAAGCTATATATCTCCAGCGATTCTAGAGAAGAGAAACTCTATGCAACGAATCTGGAAGCTTGTCACGAACTCCCGATTCCCACGATGAAAGGTTACTACTGGACTGGTCGAATGTCTATATTATTTGTCTTAAGGGCTCTATCGAATTATTTTCTCCAAGCCGAGTGCAAGAGTGAGATGTGTCAAATCTCTCCCGGTAGGGTTCCCCTCTTTTCTGACATCTTCTCCCTTTCTAAGCTTCAAAAACCGTTCGTAACTGAAAGATCTTTCCAAATCTGAGTTTGTAACGCCTGCATCCAGTCGGATGATCAGAAGAATCCGACCGAACAGAAGTTCCTGTCAGCCAATCCGGTCGGATGTTAGTCTAGTCGGTTTGTCCGGCAGGTCATCCGATCGGTGCGAGTTTAGGGGGTTGATCTGGTGGGATGTCAGATCCATCCGAACGGATAAGTGTCCATGTGGCTACTTTTGGGCGTTGACTCCCTCGTTTTTGTCTCCTGGGCTCGTCAAACGCTTTAGCTGAATGAGAAAACACAAAAATCATCTCAAAAGGACCCATTATCGATCGACAAGTCTGGAAGTTAAGTAAAACGTCAAAATGCAAAATTATGCTAAATAGCCTAATCTTGACCCGAAAAAAGATACCAAAAAGACTCATAATATATACAAAAATCATGACAAATACGTACGAATCAACACACACACACACACACACACACACACACACACACACACACACACACACACACACACATATATATATATATATATATATATATATATATATATATATATATATATATATATATATATATATATCACTTTGACTTTTTTGTCAAGTTTATTAGATATTAGTTGTTTAGGGAAATTTGATATTTATCTTTTTTGGTAATATATCCCACCTATATACTAAATAAATGGTTTTAAATATCTATGTAATTTAATATATTTACTTTTATTATATTAGGTAACTTAATATTTTCCGTTTATTGTATTTACATAATTTAATATTTTTTTTATTTTACTTTGCCTAATTCAATATTTTATTTTATTCTTATAATATCAAAATATAAAAAGTGATTCTTAATTTAAAAATAAAATCTAAATTAGTTTTCTTAATTAAATAATAAAATTAATTATATTGTGTTTTTAATTAAAAAATAAACTTAATTGTGAAAATAATCTAAATAAGTCGTATTTATAATAAAAGTTTAAATACTTTTATTTTTAGAATTACAAATATAAAATATAAGTAAATTACGAGTTACTTGCAATAATTTAAGTATATAACCAATATTATTAACGAATTCAATCTAAACATAAATAAATATAAATGTTCATAATAATAATTAATAAATATTGATTAGATACGGATTGAGAATAAGTATGTAACTAAGAATTATTAATGAATATAACCTTAAAATATAAAAGTATTAAATGATCAACCCTATACATTAATGCAAAATCCTCATAACCTATGTATCTGCTTGGTATGTTTCTTTTGGCAAATAAAAAATTATGGTGTTTCGTTTGCTTATGTGTAATCCGAGCCTAATATTTACCTAATTTAATTCTTTTATTATGTTTTTTCTTATTGAATACGTACCTTTGATTCTCCTAATATAAAAATATAAATAATTCATATATAATTAGTATATAAGATGTAAATTAGTTATTTTAATTAAAAGACAAACTACATATGATTTTTTTTAATTACAAAAAAAACTTTATTATGAAATAATTAAATAAATTTTATTGATAATAGATTTTAAAATAATTTATTATTTTAGTTTGAAATATTCTATAAATGTAAAAATTGAGTTATTTACAATAATCTAAGTATGTAACTAAATATTAGTAATGTATTCAATCTAAATATGAAAATATTAAATTATATATTAATAATTAATAAATACTAATTAAACACCAGTATTATGCGACACGGGTTGAGAATATAACATCTTTTGAATATCTCAAATTATGTAACTAATAATTATTAACAAATTTATTCAAAACATTGATATATAAAATGATTAATAATAATAATAATTAATAAAATAGATAATAGACATGAGTTTAGAATGTGACGCCTTTTGAAATTTTGTAAGAATGTAACTAATATTATTAATGAATTTAATTTAAACATAAAATTATTTAATATTTATAATTTTTAATAAATAGATTAGACATGTACAAGGCACAGATTGAGAACACACATTATTTTGATTTTTTTATTTTAGATATAAAATTAAGTAATTATCATAAATATTTTTTATATTTATCTTTTGATAAGTCCCGTGTAATACACGGGTGTTAAACAAATATATATTAATGGAAAACCCTCCTAATCTATGTCTCTGTTTCGTATGCTTCGCTTGGATAGTAAAAAAAATCTGGTGCTTCGATTGGTTATGATTAGGGGCCAGTAAAAGTTTAAACAAACAACATGCTAATAATCAAAGTCAAATAGTTAATACAGACACTCATGCACACAACACAAAATAGAAAAAAAAGTCAAATAAAAATAAAACACGAAAAATTAAAAATAAAATTTTGGATAGAATATAATACAAATTGGGGGTTAGGCCCGCCTACTGGTCTATGTCGTCCGAAGGGGGAGGTGGGTAGCGATGCTCGATCCTCGTCAAACGTTCGTCAATGGATACAAGGTAGCCGTGGTTGACCTCGAGATATTGATTCGTTGCGGCCATGTTGCGTCCAATCTCGCCAGGGAACTCTGATACGTCTTGGCTTCCTCACGCGTCTTGTCGAGCATTGTTTTGCATGTAATTGTAGTATTTTTCTCGTGTTTTTAATTAGAGTTTTATGTTGTTTTTAGTAGTTTTTAATTGAGTTTCGTTAGGTTATTCGTCTATTTTCTCGTTTTGTTGTTTTTCGTGTTTCTTGTTAATTTTATATTTAACTGGGTTAAGTGGTTTCAATTAATTGGAGGTTTAGTGTAATTCTTGGGTTTTGATATTCAAAATTCCTATTTAATTGGTCGCTTAATGGTTCGAATTCAAGCTAAGGCATGGAGGCCAAAACTCAAGCCAAGGCGTGCTTAAATCGGTGCCAAGAGCATGCTCCAGAATGGGCAAACATTCTGGAATGTTAGCCCATTTTTGTGCCCAATGACGCCCAAATCTACGTCTAGCATCGACACAAGAAAGGGAACGATTTCCGCGCCCAAACTCGCGCCCAGGCAGCTGCCAGCACCGCCGACGTTGCCAACACTGGGTTACCCGGTGTCCGAGCCCAGTCGACAACGACCGCACACGCCCGCCTATCCCTGCTGAGCCTGCCCGCGCACGCCCGCACACTCCTGTCGAGAGGTGCCGACACTGGGTACGTTGCTGATTAGCATGAATTTGTCTTGATTTTTTATTAGTATTTTAGTTTATTTTTGCTATTTATTTTTGGTATAAGTTGGATGATTTAAGCTTAATTCCGTATTTTTTTTAGTTTCGACTTATTTTACCGTATTTTAATCGTAATTGATGCAAATAAGTGACTATTTGTGATTTTTTCACTTTACAGCTAAGTAACCGGAAGAGTTCAACGCGTAATAGACGAGGTTCGATGTTCAAGAATAGAAGAACAAGCTTTCCGGCGAAACGAGTAGCAAAGGATAGAGAAAGACGGAGGCAGACGCGCAGTCGCATCGACTGACGCGACCGTCAACGCTTCGTCGACGTGAGCCATGATCCGCGTCATTCGACGCAGCGTCGACGCACTGTCGACGCAACTTGCTGAAGGCGTCGATGTCGAGCGCAACGTCGACGCAACTTGCTGAAGCGTCGATGTCGAAGCACCCAGTCGACGCACCCGCCCAGTCGACGCGCACGCCCAGGCAGCACCGACGCCAAGCACCAGCGCGCGTCAGTCGATGCACCGTCGACGCGACGGCCCAGAATTCGGATTTTAGGGTTTCTTGTGCGCCAAGTCATGAAATAACTATATAAACCCTTCATAATTCGGATTAAAAACACAACCACGACCCAAAACACTTACCTAGGGTTGAGAAACCTATTTTCAACACCCTACAACATATTTCAAAGATCTACGTCGAAGATTCAAGATCCGAAGTGCCAAGACGAAGACGTTCGTTCAAGCTCCGATTTCTCGACCGAGATCAACCATCCAAAGTCCGATTTCCCAGCAACCTTTCAGCACCTTTAGCTACTTAATAAGTTCTCTAAACTCTAGTTATTCCTAGTTTAATTCTAGATAATTAATGTTTAATTATTTCGTTTGAGTTTTTAGTTTCGTTTGTTTATTTCGAATCGTTTGAACCGTTGAATCGCTGAGCCTTTGAACTTTAGAATTTCATTTTTTTATATTAATTAGTTGCTGCGTTTATTCTCTTGTTCATGCTTGGTGATGATTTGTTCATGATTAATTTAATTATTGCTTTAGTTTTGATAATTAGTTGATAATTAGTTATTGCTATGTTATTGCTTGAGAATTTTGAGATTGATCTTATTGTTCTTGAGAATCACATGTTTAGTTTAATTCATAGTATTTTGATGCATACTAGTTAATTAATTTAGAATTTATTTGCTTTAAAATCCCTAGATTAATAATTCTTTGATAATTTAATTTTCAAGCTTAGATTAAGTTAATTAGTTAATCATAATTAGTTGATGCTTTTAAATTTATTAGTAGTCTATAATTCCAAAAACCAAATTTATACAAGTTTTCGTGTTAAACATTGTGATTAAACAAACATTAAAAGTCCCGAACGTCAGTCCTTGAGAGACGACTCGAGTTAAGCTTGCCAACCTACACGCGATCCTGTTCTCTTGCGGGCGAGCTATTAAATTTCTGACAATTATTTATAAAGTAGGCACACACAAAAGCTCGAATCAAAAATTGGCGCCGTTGCCGGGGACTGAAAAAGGTTTTGATAATGTTTGTTCGTGTTATTTTATGCTTTTCCGTTTATTTGTATAAAGGTTMTTTGTTTGCCACTCGATGCGTTGATGTTGTTTGTTGTTGATGCTAGGACGTCGAAGTCTTAGTAGCGAACTTGCTATATACATAGACAACATCGAACGAGTTGGGAGACCGAGAAGACTCTTTCATTCCCCCGACGCAATTAATCGTAAAACAAATTCGGCCAACATGTCAAACACTACCCATATTGGAGGCCGAGGACCAGGAGGAAAAGGAGGAGGATGCACGAATGGTGGCCGAGGGCAAGGAAATGACAATAATACCCCTCTATGATACCAACCATATGGAATGCCGCCTACCGATGATCTAAACTTTGGAGACCCACAAGACGACAATCGTCAAGAAGATCCACCGATCCTTTATCCTAATCAAGCGCATAACGACGGAATCAAAGAAAGGATCAATAACGAAGAGAATGAAGAAGGAAACCAGTTCCTCAATAATCCAAACAACGGGGAGCCCCAAGGCCAAGATAATCGTCAAGCAGTGATTCAAGAAAATCAATTCAACCGTCCACAGCCCTTTAGGAATCGAGCGAAAGCTCAAGCATACAACGCTCGTGCAAATGAGGAGTTCTTACGAAACCAAGTTGGTAATAGCGGGCCCCAGCCCCAAAACAACCAACAACACAATGAGAATGTAAATCGGGAACGAGCACCGAACCGTTTCCAAAATAGACGAGGAGGACGACAATACTATGATGGTGAAGACGACGGTGCGCTGGACGATGAATATGAGGATGAAAACGAGTTTCATGAGGATGATTATTATGAGGATGGGGACAATTTTGGAGGAAGACGTGCGAATTTTGGAGGAAGACATGCCCCTCAATATCAAAACATACGAAAACAAGGTGATCTCGCATGTCCAACCATTGGACCATATAGCTCAGCAATAGTTTTAGGCCAAGCGGCTAGGAACTACAACTTGAGGACCGACGATTTGAATAGACTACTTTCTTTCTATGGTTTGCCGAATGAAGACCCACTCGAGTTCGTTTGAGAATTTTACATAGCACTATCTGGGATTCAAGATCGAGGACTCGGTGAAGGACAGCATAGAATGAGATACTTCCCTAGTACCCTGAAAGATAAAGCGAAACGATGGTTCAATCAATTATAACCTAACTCCCTAACGAATTGGGGTATGGTTTACAAGAAATTTGTGGGAAGATTCTACTCAGCCCAAACGACGACAAAGTTGAGGAGGGAAATTTCTAACTTCGAGCAATTGGATGGCGAATTGTTTCACGAGGCATGGGATCGTTTTAAGGAACTTCTCAATGCATGTCCACACCATGGTAACAATGACGAGTTGGTCAACAATTACTTTTATGAAGGATTATTTCCAAATTTCCAGCAACAAGTGGAGACACGAGCAGTAGATTTCGGGGGCTTAACCGCAGAGGAAGCACGAGATCTTTTCGAATCAATAAGTGATAAGTCRAGGCAAAYAAGTTCAAGGCCTCGAAAACTTAGAGTGAATGAGGTTTCAGTTGTGCGAGCGGAGGAGGACAAGATCGATAAACTTACAAAGCAAGTGGAGTTGTTGACAAGCATGATGATGAAGCAACAATCGCAACAATTGCAACCTTCCCATGAAACATGTGGAATATGTGGAGCATTTGGACATGGGGCAAATGCATGTCAAGTAATTTTCGAGGATGAAGGGGACGTCGAGGTAAATGCCATCGAAAACTTGCAATCCAATAATTCGAGACAAAAGTTTACCTATACTAATGGCATTCGCGATCATCCAAATTTGAAGTATGGTCCTAGGAGTCCAAACTATGTGCCAATGCCCAAACAAACTGACCCTAAATATTTAGCACCACAACCAACAACCAAGGCGCAAACGACAAGTTCGGCCCAAGTGAACGATCAACTGTTGGTTTGGCAACAAAATCAAGTGGCCGAGACGCTCAAAAATCGAGATGGACTTGAGAAGGTGAACGTACGACTAGACGATCTTTCTAGCAAGATGAAAAATATGGAAAGTTTACCCAAGCAGGTAAATGACCTCACGAATGCGGTAYGAGAAATTTYTATAAGCATGAAGTTAATGGAGAAGACGATGGGACAATTTGCGRTTTCCATTGCAAAATTGGAAAAGGCAAAGGACAAATTTCCGAGTCAAACGGAGCAAGCCTCCGCCATCAAGGTCCTACGAAGTGGAAAAGTGGTTGATAATGGAGTAGAGATAGAAGACGAAGGTGAAAAGGAGATGATAAAAGAAAGTCAATCTAAGACGATGGAAAAGCTACATAAGACTGCAAATCCTTACGTACCAGAAGCGTTGAAGGGGAAGCTTACGAGCAAAAACAATGATGAAGAGCTTAAGAAGAAGTATGAAAGAGTTCCATTTCCAAGTCGCCTACAACCGGCAAAGGAGAATAAGAAGTTCATGGATATTTATAACTTGCTGAAGAACGTCAACATCAACCTTTCTCTTTTGGATGTGATCAAAATGATGCCGGCATATGTGAAGTTCTTCAAGGAGCTTGCTACAAGACATAGGCGTTCGGAGATAAATCAGTACGTTCCTCTAACGAAGGAGGTGAGTGCGCTATGCAAGCAACCACTGCCTACGAAGGAGAAGGACCCTGGAAGCTTTTGTGTCAATATTACATTGGAGAATGGGCAACAAGCGCACGGAATGCTTGATCTTGGCGCAGGAATTAACTTAATGCCGCATTCCCTTTATAAGCAATTTGATTTAGGACCATTGAAGCCGACAAGGATGCGTCTCCAATTAGCGGATCGTTCAATTCGCCAACCATTGGGAATTATAGAAGACGTTTTGGTGAAAGTAGGTGAATTAATAATACCAGTTGATTTTGTAGTTTTAGATGTTGGAGAGATGTCGAGTGAGGACAAGGGGCATACTATTCTTTTAGGCCGTCCATTTTTGTCTACCTCCCATGCGGTGATTGATGTGAACAAAGGGAGGATGAGCATGTCTGTTTTGGGAGAGACGGTTACTTTTTCTTTGCGAGATGTGAATAATTGCCCTGCGCCATTGATGGAAGAAGAAGAATGTTCGTTCGTTGACCCGGTAGATGCATGCGTCCGAGAGCTTAAGAGCATAATGGTTTTGGACGAGATGAACGTCGAGGACGACAATGATTTTCTTAGCAGGGAGGAGGTAGCCGAGCTATTCGGTATTGATTTTCGTGACATTGGAGTGGACCTTGCAATTATGGACCCCAACGAAACATTTGAGAAGGAGTTTCAAGCGAGTGACATAGTGGAGTTAGGTGATCCACCGCAAGTCGAGTATTGATCGTTGAAACGCGTCGAGCATACGACGTAAAATGTTGCGCTTCTTGGGAGGCAACCCAAGCTAGTTTTTCTTTAATTTTTATTTCGATTTTTTTAGTTTATTTTTGTTTTTATTGTGTCAATTGTCGTGGTGCGTTTATGTGTGTGTTTATGTGCAGGAAATCCGATATTACGATTTCATTTCCATCGATCGAGGTCGCAATCCGACCCAATTTAGCCGCAGTCCGGCAACCTTTTGATGAGCCGCAATCCGGCCGATTCAATTCCACACGATATGCCACCGGTCACTTGCGTGCAACACAATTGACTACAATCGTTTTAATTCAAGATAATTCCAATCACGAGTTCAAGACGAAGGATTATTGCACAAACATTTTGGAAAGACTCAACTATCGAGTTTTCAGGGATGTTTTCTTATCTCCCTTGCTTTTATTTTCTTTATATTTATGGCAATCAAGAGTTTGCCACATTTTTAAAGGGGGGGATGGTTGAGTGTGAATTATAGTTGAAATTTGTGCAAATTTAAAATTTTTCGTGGGATTGTAGTGCTAGATTTTACGCGATTGATCACTATTTCTGTGCTGTATTGTGTTTGTATGGCTTACCTATCAAAGTTAGCTAAGTATGATTTGAGGTTTTTGTCTTTTGAGCGTGCATAAGTGCATAAAAGTTTTCAAATTTATTATATGATTTGAGGTTTTTGTCTTTTGAGCGTGCATAAGTGCATAAAAATTTTCAAAATTATTATTATATATTTGTAAAATGGAACTTGGACGCAATTGATTTCGCGAAACCTTAAAAGCAGCGTCAATTCAAAACTTTTTCATGCAAAAAGCCTATAAATAGCCTGAGTTATTATCATCATTGCATGTGCTTGAATGAGTTTTGATTTGAGATCTCTTTGAAATCGCTGTGTGTAGTTGACTTTATAAATGACGTTAAGGCACATATAAAACCCTATTCCGGCCATATTCATATATTTTAGTCACTATAAATTCCGAATGAGCCCTCATAGCCAAATAATCCATGCCTATAGCCATGAGTGTTTTTGAGTCGACCCCTACAACCCATTAAAAGCGTGGGGTAAGAGTTGGTAATTTTTATTGGTTATTAGTGTTTTGGAGTTTTTACAAGGGATTTATGAATTTTTGTAATTAAGGTCCACCATCCTTCATTAAAAAAAAAATAAAAGAAGGAACCCATAAAAAAGAATTAGAGGGGATTATAAAAAAAAGAGAAAAAGAAAAAGAAAGCAAGAAGGATGGTGAATTATTATAGTCATTGCCTACGCGCTAATGAAGGCTTATGTTTTATTGTTTATTTTGTTATGAAGCCTAATGCTTATAAGGTAAGGAGTTGAGTTGTAATAAGTGGTTTGAGCTTCAAGTCGGTTTTACGGTTTGCGAGTTGGGAAATAGCCTAATTTAAAGGCTACATTATGAGCGTTTAGTGAGGTTTTTCTTTTGTACGAGGTGAGGCATCTTGCTTCGTGATTAGATTAGTTGGGGGTTATTTAGCCACGCGACTTATATATTCCATACTCATCCAAAGAGCCTTACATTACAACCCGCGAAGACCTTTTCCGATTCTTAGTTTTGACAGCACACTTAATTTGCGATTGAAAAGAGATTGATTTTCTGTGCTTATTTTTTGTGCATGTAATGTATGATTTGAGTGTATACACGTCCCATGCAGAAAATACTTGAGTGCTTTTGAGCGTACACTTATATATTATCTTTCGTGAGGAATCATGATTTTGTTTTGGAGCGATAATGTAATAATGGATAAGTGATTGACGTTGTGTGATTTGTACCTATATTTTCAAAATTATGTATGTAGCATAGCACGACTCATTGCTTGAGCTGATTTTCTTTCTTGTTATACTTTGAATCTATCGTTTGTTCGAGGACGAACAAACCAATAAAGCGTGGGGTAGTTGATCAGTACGAATTTGTCTTGATTTTTATTAGTATTTTAGTTTATTTTTGCTATTTGTTTTTAGTATAAGTTGGATGATTTAAGCTTAATTCTGTATTTTTATAGTTCCGACTTATTTTACCGTATTTTAATCGTAATTGATGCAAATAAGTGATTATTTGTGATTTTTCACTTTACAGCTAAGTAACCGGAAGAGTTCAACGCGTAATAGACAAGGTTCGATGTTCAAGAATAGAAGAACAAGCTTTCCGGTGAAACGAGTAGCAAAGGATAGAGAAAGACGGAGGCAGACGCGCAGTCGCGTCGACTGACGCGACTGTCGATGCTCTGTCGACGCGAGCCATGATCCGCGTCAGTCGACGCAACTTGCTGAAGCGTCGATGTCAACGCAACGTCGACGCAACTTGCTGAAGCATCGATGTCGACGCACCCAGTCAACGCACCCGCCCAGTCGACGCGCATGCCCAGGCAGCACCGACGCCGACCACCAGCGCGCGTCAGTCGACGCACCGTCGGCGCGATGGCCCAGAATTTGGATTTTAGGGTTTCTTGTGCGCCAAGTCATGAAATAACTATACAAACCCTTCATAATTCGGATTAAACAAACAACCACGACCCAAAACACTTACCTAGGGTTGAGAAACCTATTTTGAACACCCTACAACATATTTCAAATATCTACGTTGAAGATTCAAGACCCAAAGCGCTAAGACGAAGACGTTCGTTCAAGCTCCGATTTCTCGACCGAGATCAACCATCCAAAGTCCGATTTCCCGGAAATCTTTCAGCACCTTTAGCTACTTAATAAGTTCTCTAAAATCTAGTTATTCCTAGTTTAATTCTAGATATTTAATGTTTAATTATTTCGTTTGAGTTTTTAGTTTCGTTTATTTATTTCGAATCGTTTGAACCGTTGAATCGCCGAGCCTTTGAACTTTAGAATTTCATTTTTTTTATATTAATTAGTTGCTGCGTTTATTCTCTTGTTCATGCTTGGTGATGATTTGTTCATGATTAATTTAATTATTGCTTTAGTTTTGATATGCTTGGTTAATTATGTTGTTATGCTATGTTATTGCTTGAGAATTTTTGAGATTGATCTTATTGTTCTTGAGAATTCATATGTTAGATTTAGTTCATAGTAGTTTGATGCATGCTAGTTAATT